>JAGKTI010035709.1:0-11205 GCA_018397915.1 Birgus latro | reverse complement strand
GGAGGGGTTATGCAGCCCGCGGGGGGGTTCTGCTGCCCGCGGGGGGGTTCTGCGGCCTGCGGAGGGGTTATGCAGCCCGCGGGGGGGTTCTGCTGCCCGCGGGGGGGTTCTGCGGCCCCCAGGGGGAGTTGTAGGGATTGTACCGGTAGGCAGGAGAGTGCATCGGCGTTGGTATGCAATTTCCTGGGCCGGTAGGCAATCTCGTAGTCAAACTCTTCTAGCGCTTCGCACCAGCGGAGGAGCTGTGCATTCTTAGTGGTCAATTGTCGGAGCCACTGAAGGGACTGGTGGTCTGTGATCATAGTGACTCTGGTGCCGGATAGGTAGGCCCTGAAGTGATCGAGGGCCCTGAGGATACAATACCCAGACACTCGCATTTATTAGCGGCGTAATTCCATTCTGCTGGATTTAGGGTGCGGCTGGTGCAAACGATGATGTGCTCACGCCCTTCGTGGACATGCGCCAGGACGGTGCCTATTGTCACCAGTGAGACGTCGGTGTATAATCTGAAGGGGAGGTACTAGTTCGGGAAAGTGACAACGGGGGCCGAGACAAGTTTCTCCTTTAAGGTGTTAAAAACTGTTATTCGATCGTCGCTCCAGACGAATGGCTCGCTTTCTTAGTGAGGTTGTGGAGTGGTTTTGCAGTGTTGCCAAATCCCTTGATAAATTGCCGGTAATATGACATGAGCCACAAGAAGGCGTCGACTTGGTGGACATCTTGCAGGAGGGGCTGGTTGGTGATGGCTCGTAACTTGTCGGAGTCCGGAAAAATGCCTCCCCTGGAAACAATGTGCCCTAGGAAGGCGACAGAGCGGGCAGCTAAAACACACTTAGTGGGCTTGAGTTTCAGCCCTGTCTGGCGTATTTGCTGAAACACTTATCGGAGGCTGTGAAGGTGATCGCCCCATGTCTTGCTAAAGACGATGACATCGTCGAGGTATGCCAGGCACTCTTCCCAGGTTACCCGCTGAGTACGGACTCCATGAGGCGGGAGAATGAGGCCGCGGTGTTGCATAACCCAAAGAGGAGAACATTAAATTGATAATGTTTTCCATTGCTGGTAAAAAAGGCCGTTTTCCCTTGATCTTGGGGGTGGACGGGGACCTGCCAATACCCCGACTGGAAATCCAGTGTGGAGAACCAGGTGGAGCCGTGCAGGGAGTCCAGGGAGTCGTTTATGCGAGGGAGGGGAGTGGCATCCTTGATTGTTACGTCATTCAGGTGGTGGTAATCAACGCAGAATCGTAGGGTGCCATTTTTTTTCCGAACCAGGATGATGGGAGAAGACCAGGGGCTGGTGGAGGGTGTGATGATACCAGCGTACAACATTTCCCAGACTTGCCTGTCTTCTTTAGCCCGTTCGTGTGGGTTTTTCTGGTGGGAGAGTTGCTGAATGGGGGGCCTGTCTGTGTGGATTTCATGGGCCAAATATGTTGTATGCCCTAAGTTTGCAGGCCCCGTGGAAAAAAGGTCTTGATATTCAAGAAGTAGGTGGTGCAGGGTCTCGGCTTGATGGGGGGACAGGTGATCAGGTAAGGGAGGAAGGGGGGAGGGGTTTGAATTTAGGGGAGGGGAGATGCAAGGCTCAGCTTCCTCCAGGTTGCCGTTCAGGAGTCCTCTTGGTAGAGTGAGGGGTGTAGTTGCTAAATTTGGCACTTTGACGGCGTTGAGGTATGGCAAGAGGAAGGTCGGTGACATCAGGCAGGCAGAGAGGGGCCCCGTGGGGATGTTTGGGGGAGAAAAGGGAATGGGTCCCTGTGGGCTTGTTGATCTGTAGCCAAGCTTCATGGTGGGGGGAGATGGTGAAGGTGGACATGACGGTTGCAGGGAAGGTGGGGCAGGGGGGGAGGGGGGTTATTTTTTTTGTTGTGCGCACATGCAGAGGGCTAGGGGCTGGTGGGGAGGCGGCCGGAAATGGAGTCACCTCCCGTTCCAGTCGATGTGGGTGTGCAACTTCTGGAGAAGGTCCAAGCCCAGGTAGGCATCATAGGCACAGCAGGAAGAGTCGAAAACAATAAAGCAATGGTAAGTGGAGGCTGTTTGGTGGGTCTTGGCTTGTAGGGCCCAAGTTTCCCCACGGATAGGCAAGGGGCCTTCCCCCTCGTCTACGAGGTGGGCTGAGGTGGGGAGGAGAGGGCCAAAAGCCTTCTTGTGTTGGGAGTAAAAATGCGTATAAAGACAGGACCTGGTGGCTCCCGTATCCTCCAGAAATCTTGCCTTGATCCCCTGTAATTTCATCTTGTTGTAGACCGGGGTTGGTACTTTGTAGATGTGGTCCCCGCTACTGTAGGGAGGTGCAGGGGTGACCCTAAAAAATCCAACTTCAACTCTAGGGCCACATCGGTGTCAGCATTGCCTTGTTCACAGTTGCTGTCTGGTTCCTCGACGAGGGGGGAATCTGGGTTTGTGGAGTTTTCGTCCACTGCCGACAATCGGTGGTGCCTCGGAGGGTTGATTCTCCTTCTGTGCACTGCCTTTAACTGCTCACGTATGTCATGTAGTGGGCAGCGGCTGCTACAGGCTGTAAACTCCCATGGACTGATGGTGATAAGGTTTGTGTCTTCTTTCTGGGGCAGCTGTTTCTTGGTAGAGTGAGCTCTTGGGGGGGCAGGGGCGGGGGCGCTTCGTGTCGGGGCTGGTTGGGGTTGGGGCGTTAGTGAGGGTGGTCTCAAGGAGAACCTGCTTACGACCCCAATGTGTTGTGTGGTGGGGCGTCCTGCAAGGAGGCGGTGGATGAGTTGGACATCGTGGTCCAAATCTCCTGCTGGGTCATGGATAGTGAAATGCTCTTTCACTGTGCCTGAGAGGATTCTGAGGAGAATGCTGAATATACGTTCGTCCTGGGTATCTATTTCAGCGTCCAGGAACGCGGCGGTGATGAACCGCCGAGCTTGGATCAATGTGTTGTCCAAATCACCATCATATTTCAGGGAATCAAGTTGTGACATTGCAACAACTTTCCCTAATGAGTGGGTAATTGCCTCTGTTACTATTTTTACAAATTTTTTCCATGTGAGATCTCAGACTGTTTTTGGTGCTACATTAGATACCACCTTTCCAAGGTGAGGTAGAGTGACAGCTATTTTCTGTCTGCTGTTATCAAACCCGATGTCAAGTAATGGCTTGACCATATCTAAGTATGCAGTGATGTCACATTGTTCTGGGTCGAACTTTGATAGGGGTACATGTGTTTTGGCTGCCATTTTTCAAATTTTCCCAGTCCTTTTTCCCACTGTCCGGGTCAAGAACCACTGCTAGCCACCAATATTATGCCATGTATTTGAGGGTCGGCTACTCGTCTCCTGTACACGTAGGCGAGAGGTGAACTTATTTCCTGTCGCGTTTCTGAGGGGCGACTTCTCGTCCCGTCAAATACGCAGACTCACGGCGGGTTCTTATTCAAGACCAGGTCGGCATTTCTAAGGAAAGGACTGGGCACAAAAACAAGGCAGTGAACTGTTACACACATGTATAACAAATATCTTCCCAGAGACAAATATTACAACACTAGATACAGTAGATTCTGGGTTGGCTGGAGATGGGTTAACACAAGGTTTTACTGAATTACAATCTGTCTCTATACTGGCTTAGGGAAAGTATGGTAGAATACACCCAGTATTTACGGTACTTCTATTACACTTATACCTTGGACACGGAAATACACCTGTTACAATTTCTAAATATAGTATAGGACTGGACAGCACTGATACAAGGGTTCAGTTACGTTAACACTCTGTTGATAGATACAAATCTGGTTGGCAGTCTATCACAGAGGGAGCTGGCCACACTGTCACACACTGAGAGGGGGGAATGCGGTATTTTAGGGAAACACTCGGAGATGGATAGAGACATGGTGGCTAACGTGCCTGTACACTGGAGAGGGAGAGAATTAATGAATTAATAAACAAGGGGCGGCACGATCACTTTGTATGTGTCATTTCCAAAGGACACGGTGTGGGTAGCTTCACAAACACTGGCATGCCTTTACACTGGAGAGGGAGAGAATTAATAATCAAGGGGATGGCACGATCAGTACAATATAGTTTTCCTGTTTGGTCACCATTGCGTTTCCTTCACTGGGGGGGGAGTGAGTGACATTACACAATCGGGGGCGCACGGGGCTCCATTCGTAATATACCTTTGACCAGGATCACTAGTGGGCTCATCCAATCTTATACTCTGGGCTTTTCTGGTCACTTAATCATGAGAACACACTGTAAGGAATCACTCGCATTACACATACGACCGTATACATATATCTGGGTCTAAGAGGCGCACATTGGTAGAGTCTGTCATCACTATCACTTGTGGGCCGAGGGTGGAACCTTCCATCAGGAGGGTGGGCAGAGAGACACGCCTTCACAGGGTCCCACACGTAGGTGCATGGCTAGGGGCTCGGTCCGAAGAGAGCCAAGAGGTGGGCCTGACACTGGGTCTGGGACAGGCCCGGAGAGGTCCCACCAGCAAGTAAGTCATGCCCTGGTGTTCGGGTCGGCTCCCAGGGTGTCTGAGGACCCAGGGTACTGGAGCCCGGGGTGGCTGGACTGCGGCAACGCCTGGAGGGCGGCGGCGCCGTCAGGGCCGCGTCACAGAAACCTCGGGCTGGGGGAGTGGTCGACAGGGCCCGACGCCAGCTGCTACACCTGCTGGAGCTCTGCCTCAGCTGCTGCTCACACTGGCAAAGCTAAAGGGAACTAAGGTCTCGGGTAAGGCCTCGCCAAGGCTCTGGGAAAGGGTCCTCCCCAGTCACTCCCTCTGCAGGGGAGGGTGTGTGTCCAGCCTGGCCACAGGAAACAGGGTGGGCCAGGCAAGGCACTTCCCTGTCGGGAGATATGCTGGGAACAGAGGATGAGGAGTGGACTGTGGCCAACTCTGCCTCCCCCGTACGGCTAGTGGCCGGACGGCGGTTCCTCTGCCCCGTTGGAACTCAGGGCTAGTGCGAGACACAGCTCGCTCTATCCTGTCTCTGTAAGGGGAGTGAGAGTCTCCTGTAGGAGAAGAGTGTACTATTGTCTGCTCTGCCTCTGGCTCAACGTGGCTAGTGACCAACTTCGTGGTCCTACAGGGGACTATAACTCTGGTACGGCTAGTGGCCTGTACCATAGAGCAGAGAGCACTAGTATCAGAGGGACGGATGATGGCCGGTTCTGTCTCATACCCAGCACGGCTAATGGCTGGTGCTGCGGCGCTACTCTGGGGGGAGCGACTGCAGGTAGTGGACGACTGGTGGGCGGTCGTACCCGACTGAAATGGCTTGTGGCCGGTGTCGCGGCTCTGCAGCGGGGATGCAACTGGGGAACGGACTGTGGCCTGTTCTGTCCCTTTCCCAGTATGGACAAGGGCCGATACCGCGCCGTTGCGTGGAGTTGCTGAGACAACTCCACCCCTTACCTGGCGAGTAGAATTCCAGCCGGAGACTAGGTGCCGGCAACTGCTACCTTCCCGGGACGTCGGCTGGAAGTAAGTGGGGTGTTGGGGAGGGATACAGGTATGCCATTCCTGTCCCGCACCGCTCGGTGTCAACGGCGGACCCCTGTTGGTCCCTGGGGGGCTGGGCGTGTTGGTGTCGTCTCCACCGGTGTCCGGGTGGTGTGCAGCCCTTACCCCTAACTCCTGTATTACAGAAACAGCAAGCTAAGAACCGTAATCCAATTGCATTACCATTGTGGAGGCAATGAATGGAGGTGTTTCGATGTGGTGGTCAAAGCTACACACTCGCTGTGGAGATAGCCACTCCATATTATACAGCTCAGTGGTCTGTGTACACATCACTCAGCTCTATAATATGGAGGGCTATCTCCTCTGCAAGCGTGTGACTAACGACCACCATATTGAAACACCCGCATTCATCGCCTCCATCATGGTAATCTTTGCTTGGTCTTTGTTTCCCTACTGCTTCTGTGTATACATCATCATCATCTTCATCTGGACCTCCATTCCCATCCTAGGGCATGGTGAGGAGTAGCAACGTCCAGACAGCCTGAATGGCCTGACCGAGGGGGGGGGAGGTCACCCCCTCAGTGTGTGTTTTGAGTTGGTCAAATAATCACTGAGTTGATCAAAAATAAAAGGAGAGATCTCCAAGAGGAGACCTCTCCTTTTATGCAAAACTGACCCAAAGGAAAAAGGTTACATTATCTGATGCTTCTAGCTTGTGAAAGTGACCTAACTGATCAGTCGGATCTTCAAAAAATTGTAGATAGGTGGAAGCTCATGAAAACAATAATAATGTTCTAAAAACCATTATCTTTAAACAGTCCGTATATACAGGTTGTTACAGCTGAATCCTCATTAATCCATTACCGTATCCACATTCCACTCAAGTTGACTCAACATTTGTTTTTCACATTTTTTCTTTATTTGACTTAACAAGTGTGATCTGTGTATCTGTATTTTTTTTAAGTGGTCGGTTTAAGTATCTTGACTCTCTCATTGTATGACTGAAAATCAGTGAACAGCAGTGCAATTTTGAATTTAAGTTGTGTCTATGTGAACCAGAAATCCATAAAAGTTTGTATAAATTTGTCACAAGTAAATACATTACTTTCCAGGAAATACTGTAGGTCTGTTACAATAAAAATTACTTTCTCATAAATTTGGTTTGTTATGCGATCTGGACGAATGTCTGATATATCGGAAAAAGTCCAGATTACCAGGGGGAAGTCCAGATGTCGCATTTATCAGCATTTCACATTTTTCGGAATGGTCTGGGCCCCAATTAGTCCGTTATAGTGAGGTCTTACTGTATTTTGTTGGTCAAACCGTAACGTCAAACAGATCAAGTTGGTCAAAATTTTCCTTACCCCCCCAAATCACATACTCCTTGGGCCATCTCTGCTTCCATTCACTCACCTTTCAAGCTCGCAGAATCCTGGCTCCATCAGAGAGGCCAAAAAACTTTCACCACGTTCTGAGTACCATAATACAAAATATATAGATTATTATTTTTTCTGCCTAGCTCTACAAATGATATGATACATTTAGCCAAGAGTATAAATAAGACAACGTCATAGGTTACTGCAGTGTAGAACATTTTGTTTTTGTTTTGTTTCTCTTTATGACGGCCTTAACCTAATGTCTTTAATTATGACTCCAGCCCAGACGGAAAAGTATAGCACAGTGCCGGCTCCAACTGCCACCACAAACCACCACCGGGTATACTCATTTACTCTAACTTGGCATAAAATTGCCATCTCTCCATCTTTAATGCGAGCTTGTAGAAGTAGATCAACACTTCAAGATGATGCTAGTCACGAAGAAGTGCAATGGAAAAGATGTTGAGCCATAGTATTGTCTATCTTTTTTTTTTTTTTAAATGTGTCCGACTCTGGTCATAGGCTTCACAGACTGCTATCAAGGCCCGGCAGTCCTCCTACATACCATGCACCTCTACAAGTCACAACTTCGATACTAATACCCACCGTCCATATTGAATACAGGGTAGGGCTGTCTCATACAGGCCTGGTGTATTGGTATTAGCGGGGGGGATAATTTTACGACATGTCGGCGGGTCTTCTGGTAGATTAGTGAAGTTTGATTTTACGAAATTCAAATCCTTAAACTGTTTCCTGCCCCAGCGAGGCTTTGAACCAGGGTCCGTTAGGACTGCAAGCCACCTCTCTACCGATCGAGCCAAACACACACACACACACGTGAAATAAGCTGCATAAGGACGAAAATCTGGGCCAAGATAGCGTAAAATAGATCTAGCTGACATAGGAGTGTCCGCAGCAGAAGGACACAAAGAGGAGGGGGAGAGTGGGAGGTTTCAGAGAACGGAGGGAATGAGAAATGGAACAGACTTTGGAAGGGATTAGGGAGGGAGAGGGAAAAAAGAGAGGAGGGAGATACAGTAGAGGGAAGGTTTGGAGAAGAGCGAGGGAGAGAGAAGAGGAAGACTATGGTAGGAATCAGTTAGGTAGAGGGAGGAAAAGGGAGAAGGGAGAGAGAGGGACGATTTAGGTAAGGGAGGAAAAGAGAAGAGGAAGACATTGGAAGGGATGAGAGAGAGAGAGAGAGAGAGAGAGAGAGAGAGAGAGAGAGAGAGAGAGAGAGAGAGAGAGGAAATCTGGTGAAAAGAGAGGAAGAAAGAAGACCTTGGAAGGGTTTAGATATGGCGTTCAATCACCCTTCACATTGAGGCTGCCTGGTAAGCTGAATCAAATCGTCTGGTGTAGTCTTTTCACATTAACTTGGGCTGGATTTATGTCGTTTGGCAGCTTATAACATAGCTCAGTGGCAGAAAGAGGCAATGCTACAGCTGTACGTCCTGTGCATAGTATTTCCCTGTGACTACCATTGTATTCCCATCTTAACTGTTACACCTCAGCAGTCAAGAGGGAAGTATGGCAGCTCTTGGCCAAATTAGTTTTAAAAAGTATATCATCATCATCCGTACCTCCTTTCTCACCCTAGGGCAGGGTGAGGAGTAGCAACGTCCAAAAAGCCCAAGTTTGGCCACCACGCTTCCATTCACTTACCATTCAAGCCCCCGGAATCCTGGCTCTATCAGATACGCCAAAAACATTCACCACATTCTGTAGCTTCGATATAGTCAATCCGGACGCTGTCACGTTAAAAAGGGGGTGCCAAATCCCCGATCATGCACTTCTCCTCACAATATTCATCCAGCCAGCTCAATCTCTTGTCAGTTCCCTAGCCTCACAGACTTCCAAACCTCTCTTCCTCACACACTCATCCACCATATTCCTCCACCTTCTCCTTGGACTACCTCGTCTCTTCCCTCCTTCAAATTCATTCAGTATAACAGAATTAATAATATAAAAATGGCGTTCTGTGGCTAAGAAGTAACCTGTCTTTGTAAGAGGTTGTTGTGTTTTGTTACAGACTACGGTAATTCGGTCAGGGAGAAGACACCCGTTGGATTGACCCTGGCTGATAAGATGGTATGAAACGCCTCAGCCTGGATGTCTGTGCCAGTGGATTGGAGTCAGGATTCCGCGGGCTGGAATGGTGAGTGAACGAGAGTGTGCCCAGTTTAATTATGCAGTCATTTAGTTGGATTCTCCTTTTCTCATTTTTGTTTCTTGCTCTCTGGACCCTACCTCACCCCTACCTCACTCCATCTCGAGGTGGGAAAAGAGGTGTGCATGAGAGAGAGAGGGGGGGGGAGAAGGGAATTAAAAGTAGGCTAATATGAAAAAATGTCAGGAATAAGTATGTGGAGAGAGAGAGAGAGAGAGAGAGAGAGAGAGAGAGAGAGAGAGAGATTTTCTAAACCTTTAAACCCTTCATCGAGATGGATGTGTCTCAGTTGAACATAATCAGCGGTTGCAAGAATCATCATCATCATCACAATCATCATCACCATCATCATCATCATCATCATCATCATCATCATCATCATCATCATCATCACCATTATCGTCGTCGTCATATCATCATCATCATCGTCATCGTCACCACAATCCTTGAACCTGTCTTAGGGATTGGTTGAGGTGGAATCCAGACTCAAGGGAAGGGACAGCATCAGTCAGCGTGTATACCCTTGTTGCTCGTCTGTCATTGTATTTGCTTTATCAGTCGCAATATCCCTTTATTATGTACTGCACCACATTAGTTTATCTTGTTCCTCGTCTAGATCGCCTCATTGCACATTCAAACCCACACATGTATGTGAATTTAACAGTCTGTCTATATCCAATCATCGTCTCAGCTTTGACACACACACACACACACACACATTGCATATGACATAGTAAACAGTAATGAAAGTTACAAAAAGAGACTTAACTACAAAAAGGGCAATTATCATGACCTACAGAAATACTTCTTAGAAATAGATTGGGATAAAGGACTTAGAGGACCAGAATTAAATGTTATATATAGAAAATTCTGTGAACTTTATGAAATAGGGGTCCAAAATTACATCCCTCAATCCAAAGAAACAAAAATGAAAATAAACAAATGGTTTAATAAAGAATGTAAAAAATCAAAAGAAAAAAGAGACTTGTGGAATAGATACAGAAGACACAATAGTGAGAGGGCATATAATAACTACAAACAGGCAAGAAATGAATACACAAGAATAAGGAGAGAAGCCCAAAAACAGTTTGAGGAGGACATCGTTATCAGGGGGAAAATGAAATATTGTATAACAGAGTATACAATGTATAGCTATGTGTGCTAGGAATGACTATTGAGTCGATTATTACGAGAGAATAGACTCGTGAAATCAAGTGGTGATTTCACTTTTATGCTGGCTTTCTTCGCCAATTCTCTAGAGTCGAGAATTTATAGACTTTCTCAACAGTACACAGCAGAGACTAAACGCTCAAGTAGGCTGTATTATTGTACTGTTGGCCTCTGAGAACGTAAGTTTCTCCCCTTAACATTCAAAAAATAATAATAATAATAATAAACAGGATCTTGGCTGAGCCAAACTCCTAGCTTGCACAACGGATTTAAGAATTAATACCAAAAGCTGGCCTAAGTACCAGTCGTGATTAATATAAGGAGTTGTGCTAACATGGAGTAGCAAAAGTGTACTAAATATGTGGGGAAATCAAACACGACTGATACATTTAACAAAGCTCAAGAAAACGAACTGTAAATTTATTGAATACAAGAAAATAATTATGTTACATGAATCAATTCAAATCAAAGAAAGGGAAATGCACTCACTCAAACACTCAGACAAATAGCTAAATAACCAAAAACTTAAGCCTAGGAAAAACAAAAGAAAATACTAATCGGTATGGATGAGACCGTCGCTGCTCTTGTCGATCACCAAGCTGGTGGGAGGTTCGGGAATACACGCCAATACAAGCTGAGACCTGAAATTGCTAAGAAAAGAGACCGCTCAAGCTTTGTGCACAGCACACCACACTCTCCAAGACTAAGGGACAGACTGACTGTGTTTTCGAATGTCCGACGTGAGGAACGTGTCGGCCAGGGAGGCAGAAGTGATAATTCAGAAATTATCGCTCAGAGGAATGCATTGTCTGTACATAAAGACAATCACTCGCAAAAGAATGACGAAAGTTTTGACAACTTGATGTGAATATAAGTACGCGAGTGGACGGTTGAGAGAATGAGCGAAATCTGTTGTATTTCAGAACTATTTGTCGCTCCCACAAAATCAATCGATGTCACGATTTACAATACATAATTTCACGATGTAGAAAATTCGTGATATTACGCCCCTGGAAAATCAAATTTTTCCCTGGAAAAAAATTTAACA
>JAGKTI010035708.1:0-11206 GCA_018397915.1 Birgus latro | reverse complement strand
CTTAACTGATGAAAATAAGCACCTTGCACTCTAGTAACTCCTGGTCCGGCATAGAGGCGGGTCCCGTGATACCAGCATCCAATATATTAGAAACCAACGATACAAGACTGGACAATTTTGACCCACAGTCGGTGATGAAAGCTGAGTCAGTAAACCTAGCCCTATCTTCCCCACGTTATGTACTTTTATACGGGCTTTGTGACTTTTTTCTTTTTTTAATATACAGTACTTCAACTATGACACCCAGATTATATGGAAATAACATGTTACTAAAGAGCATGAAGTTAGGTTTGTTGATGTCGGCAGTGGCATCCTACAAAGGGATTAAAGAATCCCTGAGCTAGACCTTACAATGAGATCATATAGCCCCGCTAGGTAACAGGAGGGCGCTACCCCTCCCAGCACGGCAGTCCCGGGCGTGGCTCGAACTCGTGACCCCCCGGTCCCAAGCTTGATGCTCTACCTCTGAGACACCGTGCCCCCATCCTACAAAGGGCAATGAGTCAATTTGGACCCGAAACTCATTCAGCCCCAAATTGCTGGAGTTAGTCAGGCTGGGTCAAACTGTTATGCTGAACGAGATGAGGTTAGGTTAAGTTGTCTTAGGCTACGTTAGGTCATAAAAGGTTAGGTTAGTGAACTTTTTTTTTTTTTTTTTAAGTGATGGAATAACTTTGGAGCTGAATCAACCTGAAAGGCTGACATAGCGGGTGGCCGCCTGCCACAGTTTGTGTGAAACCCGAGGCTCTTTAGTCAATACCTTCAAAATTAAGCATTTCTGCAACTTTTTAAAGCTATCAAAATACAGTAAAAGTCCATTAATCCGAATGGCAGTGGACCGAGAATCATTCGGATTATCAGATTTTTCGGATTTTTTGGGTGGGACCCCTAAGACACTTAATTTCATGTATAAATGAAATTTAACCAAATGGACCACTTTTCATTCATTCATAATACAGTATGGCACATATTAACATTATGTATTACACAAATCTTTTACTTCATACAGTAATGTATTACTGAAGATATGAACTGTAATTGGTAAATTAAGAGATGTTATGGTTTAACTCACCAGTAATGTGTTGTACTGAAAACAGCAGTTGTAGGCAGGTAAATCCAATTAGAGAGAGTAAGTCCAAGTTAATAATAATATGAATGTATTGTAAAAGCACAAAAACCTAATACAGTATGTATTACTGTAGAAAATTCCTTAAACCAATGGTACAGAACCAAAAGTGGTCGACTGTTTATGCGGAGTTGCCAACCCATGCATAACCTGATCCATGACCACACCGCTTGGCACTTCGGCTCATTTGGCGCCCAGCTTGAATTGTTTAATTTTTATTTTTTTTACTTTTGGAGTTTTTGTCAGCCTTCTTCAAAAATTCAGATTATTGGGATTTTAGGATTATCAGTGTTCAGATTAATGGCCCTTTACTGTAATTACGTTACAGTGTATTGAGAATAAAAATACAACAGTGAATTTCATGCATAGGAGGTCTCATGCAGTCTCACCAAAATAACCGTTACTCATTTAAAATTATCGGAACTAAAAACCTATACTTTAAAATTACCAGAACTAAAAGCCTATACTTTAAAATTATCGTGTCAGCAAGTGGGTTGGTGGAGAGTTAGTGCCCCTCCCTGTAAAACAAATAACTCAATGTCAAATGGCCACCCCTTGTGGGATTATGGTGTCTGGCAATAGATAGATAGATAGAAAAACCTATACATTAAAATTACCAAACTAAAAACCTATACCAACCTCCTCCCTCTACAAATCACTCTTGTTATCACACATACTCTGACTATGGAGCCTTTCTGAAGCATTTATAAAAGCTACATTATTCTGCTAACTACCCATTACAGGTCGTACCGCAACCTTCATCAGGACAAAAATCACACAGGCCAGCCTCACCAATCACCAACGGTACGGCCATGGCGTCCTTGGTTACTCTTATATTTACGTTTCTTACAACATTGTCACGAGTTTAAAAGTACATACATTAGTACTTTAAAGCTCAGTGTATCCTCTTCATGCACTTAAATTAACGTTTCCCTCCACTATCAGGTAAAAAATAACGCCATACCTCACATCTGCCAATTCCACGTCTGCCGCACGACAGGGCCAAGGCCAGCGCTCTTTATCTCCGGTTTCTGTTGTCGATATTGTTATTCAGTTTCAATACATACTTCGTTTTTTTAACATCCATCGTCGTCAGAAACACAGTCTTATGTACATATTTTTATAAAGGATACGACGTTACCAGACTTACAGTAAACACGGAAAATATAAAGGTTGCATTAAGGAAACCTTGTTGCCATGGTGATGTCTCCCTGATTTAACTTGAACAAATTAGCATGAATATTATACTACTATATCAGTTCATTTCATAATTTAGACCCTGAAGGTCACCCTACTTCACTTAAGTGATTGCTTGAGTGATAAGGCTAATGTGCTGTAATTCAAATGCTGTCAACTCACTGATAATCTGAAAGAAGGAGACGGAGACAGTCACGTGACCTCGCTGCGATGAAAACAAGACAATGGACACGTTTAACATCCGCACCCTCTGAAGCGTAGGGCTAGAAGAGAGGTATACAGGGCAAAGTCTGAGTCACACAGAGACTTTTACTTGATAATCTAAATCATGGAGAAAGGAAAAATAGGATTTTTAGGGTGGCAAAGCAGGTGAAGAGGGATAATCGGGACATTGTATGTGAGCAGTGTGTGAAGAATGATGAAGGAAGGGTGGTGGTGAACAGTGGGGATATTAAAGATGCTTGGAGAGAGCATTATAACCGGTTGTTGAATGAGGAGTTTGACTGAGATAGGGAAGGTTTGGAGCCAGCAGATCCAGTGTTTGGCCCTTGGCCTTTGATTGAGGCAATAGGCAGGATGTGGGTGGGGAAGGCGGCAGGTGAGTCTAGGTTGACTGCCGAAATGTTGAAGGCCTCAGGAGATACTGGGGTGAGGTTAGTCACTGACCTGATAAATATGTTTATATATGAGTGTGTTGTCCCAGATGATTGGCTGAAGAGTGTAACTGTAAATGTGTACAAAGAGAAGGGTGATGCCCTGGAGAGAGGAAATTACAGAGGTATAAAGCTCTTAGATCAGATAATGAAAGCAATGGAGAGAGAGTTCTAGAAGGTATGATTAGAGAAAGAGTGAATATCGACGAGATGCAGTTTAGGTTTATGCCAGGCTGGGGGACCACTGATGCCATATTCATTGTTCGACAGCTTCAGGAAAAATATATTGGAAAGAAAAGGGAACTGTATTTTGTTTTTGTTGATTTGGAAAAGGCCTTTGACAGAGTCCCTAGAGAGGTGGTGAAGTGGGCAATGAGAAAGCTAGGGTTGGAAGAGTGGGTGGTTAGGGTGGTTATGGCCATGTATGTGGGTGCTTGCACCCAGGTAAGAGTGAATGGAGCTTTGAGTGATGAGTTTTCCGTGAATGTTGGTGTGCATCAGGGGTCAGTTTTGAGTCCCTTGTTGTTTATCATGGTGCTTGAAGCCCTCTCACGTGACTTCAGAGATGGACTCCCATGGGAGATGTTGTATGCTGATGATTTGATGTTGATTGCAGAGAATGAAAAGGAGGCAGAGGAAAGATTTAAGAAGTGGTGAGATGGTATGGGGCACAAGGGCTTAAGGGTAAATGCAGATAAAACAAAAGTGATGATATCTAGGGTCGGTGGCGGTACAATCAGAGGAGGGGGAGAGTGGCCATGTGCAGTTTGCCACAAGGGTGTGGGAAGTAATTCCATCTTGTGTAGTGTTTGTGATAAATGGGTGCACAAGAGATGTAGTGGTATTAGAGGTAGACTGCGAGATAATGCTGGATTTATGTGTGTGGCACGTCAGAGAGAGCAGGTGGAGATTGTTAGGCGTGAGAGGGTTGAACTTGCAGGCGAGTCTCTTGAGTGTGTGGAGGAGTTTCGTTATTTGGGAGACATGTTATGTGCCGGAGGTGGGGCTGGAGTTAGCTCGGTTGCTAGGGTGAGAAGTGGTTGGAAGAAGTTCAGGGAGCTGTTGCCTCTCCTGACATTGAGAGGACTCTCCTTACGTGCTAAGGGGTCGTTGTATGCAGCATGTGTTAGGAGTGTGATGCTGTATGGTAGTGAGACCTGGGCAGTGAAGGAAGAGGATATTCGCAGGTTTAAACATACAGAAATGACAATGATTGGGTGGATGAGCAGTGCGTCCCTGCGTGCAAGGCCTGGGGGGGCTGGGTTTACGATAGAAGAGTTGAGAGGTAGGATGGGACTGGAGTGTATTGGTGTTGTGATGCGGAGAGGTAGGCTGAGGTGGTTTGGACATGTAGAGAGGATGGAGGATGATAATTGGGTACAGAGGGTGAGAGGTGTTAATATTGGGGGGACGAGGTCATTAAGTGTGACTTGAGGGCCAAGGGTCTGAACAGGGAGGCTGCCAAAGATCGAGCAGCATGGAGAGCCGCCATTAGGTGATGAAGGCCAACGTATGCAAGCATGTTGGAGCCTTCAAAAACGAAAATGAACGAAACCCTCCCCTGCTGTATGCAGCGTCCAAATACATCACAGGTCCCCTTTGTCATTGGACACACTTGCACATAATACACACTCAGGCACAAACTAGATGCACACCACGTACCTTAGACGCACCCCAGACACTTCCCTGTGGGTGCATCATAAATCACTGGAAGTGAAAGCATGACGCTCAGAACTGCAGGTGCAATTCGAAATGTCACAGTGACAGTGCATGACTCATGAGGGCATGCACTGGATTTGTCACTTGCAGTGTGAGTGACAAGTTATGTGGGAGGTGTAGTGCTGCCTACGTCTTCCTTAGCCTTTATCATTCTCCTTCTGAGCCTGCCCTCCCCTCTTCCTATTTCTCCCATCTTTCCTGTTACTTTTTATTGCTTTTCTTTCCTTTACAGGTGGCTTTACATTGAGTGACAAGCCAAATGGTTTCCTGTAAACCAAGAAACCATTTACAACGCTGGGTGGTAACCATATAACCAAACCATACGAGCTCCCTACGTGTCAACAAGTGGGTTGGTGGAGGGTTAGTGCCCCTCCCTGTAAAACAAATAACTCAGAGTCAAATGGCCACCCCTTACGGGATCATGGCGTCTGGCAATAGATAGATAGATAGATTATATTATACAGTAGTTCTTTTCCCATAACTTGGACCTGATTTTTGTCTTTTTATGGCTTATTTATGTAGCTCAATGGAAGAATAAGACAATACTATGGCTATGTTCTCTCTGTAGTGCTTCATGACTGGCACCATACTCATATTACAATATATCATTTATGTTGTTTATAAAGGCTCCAATATGTTTGCATGTATCAGCCTTGGTCACCTAATGTCAGCTCACCACACTGCTCAATCTCTGGTAGCCTCCCTATTTAGTCCCTTATCCCTGAAGTCTCACTCTATGACCTCATCCCAGATCTTTTTCAGTCTGCCATTTGCAACCCTATCTCCAATGTTCACACTTCTCACTTTTAACACCCAATTATCATCCCTCATCCTCTCCATATACCCAAACCATCTCAATCTGCCCCTCCTCATCACAACACCAATACACTCTAGTCCCATCCTTCCCCTCAACTCTTCTGTCATAAACCCAGCCCCTTCCACAGGCCTCACACTCAAGGACACACTGCACATCCATCTGATCATTCTCATTGCTGTATGTTTGAGCCTGTGATTATCCCCTTCCTTTACTGCCCAGGTCTCGTTTCCAGACGGCTTTACACTCCAAACACACGCTGCATACAAAGATCCTTCCCTACTCTAGCCACAGTTCTAGCTCCAGTCACACCTCCAGCACAGACCCCAGATAACAAAACTCTTTCATATTCTAGTGTTAATATTGTTACAGCTCTGCATTCGAGATGGAAAGACAGGATACCATCATTTTTTACCTTCACACTAAACTTCCCCAGAACATTCAAATATAGTACAGAAGTTTTCCCTTTGCCCCTCCTGCACCTCGATACCTCACAAAACCCCAATATTATCTTAATCTGGGGGAGAGCTGTTCCACTGAAGGGCTTAACATAATTTATTCACTTATCTTGGACCAAATTTTCATCCTTCACTACCATCCCTATTTCACTTGGCTCAGTGGAAGAATAAGATAATGGTGCGGTTCTACATACTCTCCATGCAGTTCTTTGTTAAAACCACCATTTTGTAGTGTTATTCTAGTGTTACTCCTAAGCATTTAAGACTGAGATATGAAAATTTTAGGCTAAGTTAAAGTGAACAAACTATAGTTATACCTTCTTCATTATGGGCTCAGCTGAATAAAATTGACTGGCATTGGCGAGAACAAGGTGACACGATACTGAGAGAGATTTGAGACCCTTTGTGGTGAAAAAATTAACGAGTGCCCTTGTCAACAGCATCACTACTATCCTTATCATCAGTGTCGCCCTTATCATCACTATTACCATCATTAAAATCATTATCAGCAGCAGCATTGTTACCATCATCATTGGCAGCAGCAATATTGTCACCATCCTCCTCCTCTTCCTGCACCTCCTCCTCCTCATCATCATAATCATTATCCCCATCAGCAGCAACATTATCACCATCTGCCTCCTCACCACCATCATCATCATCATCATCATTATACAGGTAGTCATTATCATCATCACCAACAGCAGCAACATTATCACCATCCTCCTCCTCTTCTTCCTCACCATCATCATCATTACCATCATCATTATAGTCATTTTCACCATCATCAGCAGCAAGAACATTATCACCATCCTCATCACCATCACCACTACCACCCTTATATCATCCAGAGATATAATAAAACACGAACTACACATCATACTTTATATGGTACCTAACACACACACACACACACACACACAAAATCTTAAATATCCACCTGTGTCACTTTGGGTCAAAAATATACATTATCTATACATTCTGTTCATCAATGCATTACAATAACACATCCACAAGGTATATTAATATCTATATGGATATATTTTGAGTCTGAAATATATACTACATTATAGTCAGTTTACCTTTCATGTGACACAGAGATTCCACCCATTCTCAGCTCAGTTGATGGTCAAGTATTGTTAGATAGGAGGGTGGATTTGACTAGCAACCAGGGAGACTCACTGCTATCTCATAATTAAGGCTCATTGAACTTCAAGTAATCAAGACTTAATCATCAAATTTTGGATGGCACAGTTGTCAGATGAAAACAAACCAATAATAGTACAGTATATTCTCAAATTTTACTCATAGTCGTAACACTCCCCTTTCACTACGCCAGGTATTTTCTTGTTTGGTGCGGGGATGGTCAGCAATATGAAGATCTAACCCTTATTATTTACGAATTTCTTACTCCCTCTGCCACACTCATGCACAAAACAGCCATCCCCAGGACATATAATATACTGCCACGTGAGATTGTAGTGAAGAGCTATTTTTAAAAGCAGAGAGCAATTTATGAACCCCACTGTAATTATTTTTTCTACACCCTAATTTATTTTTAACATTGAATACTCTTGAAAAAAAAAAATACTGTATTGCTCAGTTGTTCTTGTTCAGTGTTGCTCCATCTCATCAGTTATTTTTTTTATTTGCTCTCTGATCTTCCTTTCATCCTTATAACTTATGATTTTTTGCTACTCAATCAGCTTCCAAAATACTGTACTTACATTTATCTGATTCATGTTTTTTCATATTCCCCTTCTCCTTTCATGTTTTAAATAACTCCATTATCACTACATGCTGTACCTTTCACAAACACTATCTTGCGTGTATTTTATCTTCCCATTATCCATATTATTTCATATCACATTGTTTCATTTATAAGGGCTCCAACATGCATCATCCTTGGTCACCTAATGGCAGCTCTCCAAGATACTCAATCCCTGGCAGCCTCCCTATTCAGCCCCCTTATCCCTGAGGTCATACTCTCCTCAATAACAAAAATTCCCTTTATTATTATTATTATTATTATTACTATTATTATTATTGTTATTATTATTACACTGCATACTGTAAACACCATAATCATAATACAGTAATTGAAATCATTATATTTCAAAACACCATTTAAAAACACAGGAAGTACTTCACTCATAATAAGTAAAATAAACACTACAGTAAGTTCTTCAAAAATCAGAATCACTACTTTTAACACAATAATAAGTACTTGAAACTCTATGATTAATAATTTTAACACCAAAGTAACTATATAAAAAAAAAAAAAAACAGTTCCAGAATCAGCACTTTCAACAGAATAAATACCTGGTACTTCAAACACAAATATCGATAATTTTAACACTGTTCACTGTATACCAATGCTGTACCATCCATTATGGGTATATTTCACACCAATATAAGTACTCAGTCACAAACTGGTATTTCCCACAGTACAAATACTGCCTTCAGCAACACACTCTGTAATTATAACACCATAACACCATGCAGGCAGGTCCTGTTATATGAGCATCCACTATACAAGAAACTAATGATATGAGAACAGGCAATTGAGACCCAAACTTGGTGATGCGAGATGGGTCACTTAACCTAACCCTATTTTTCCCATTAGTTATGTAAAATACTCCATTATACAAGTTTGCTATCCCATTTTTCACCCTGTTATACTTATCACTGTCCAGTAAGTGTGCATTAACTTACCCCACTCACGTAACAGGAGATAAAAAAGAAAAGGGGTCAAGATGAAAAGAGAAAATCAGATGAAGGGATAGAATGAATGATGAAGAAAAATGCCATGAAAATTGACATGGATTGAAAGGACTCTGCAAGGAAGCCAAATTCTAACAAGCAGAGAGAGAGAGAGAGAGATGAGAGAGGGAGGGGATGTGAGTTAGGGGAGGGCAGTCAAATGGTAGAGGGCAGGGTAACATGGAGGGGATTTGTTAGTGGCCACCCCTTATGGGATTAAGGCATCAGGCTCTAGAAAGAAAGATAGATGGGTAGATAGACAGGTAGGTTGACAGGTTGGTTGGTTGATAGGTAGGCTGATAGATAGGTAGGTAGGCAGGTAGTTAAGAAGATAGACAGACTGATGGACAGGTAGATAAATAGATACAGATAGATAGACAGACAGACATTGATAGAAAGATAGGTGGATAATTAGATACAGATAGACAGATGGATAGAGAGATAGAGAACAATATGTATTCCACCACTGTACAAGCACATAGGTATATATTAATTTACTCTCTCTGGAGATGACCAACTGGATGTATAGCAACACATAGTCAGTCCCTTCAGTAATTACCCTGTACATTATGTTATTTCTAGTTCACCCCAGACATACCCCACTGGATGTGATGGTAAAGTACGAGTATAACCATGAGACTGGATATATTCTGCATGCTGACTCTAACGCTATATGGTACTCTTTTTACTCTAACTTGGCCTAAAACTGTCACCTCCCCACCTTCAGTGCTGAGTTGTGAAAATTGATTAGCGTTTGAATATGATGCTCTGTGGATGACGAAGAGGCTCTATGGAAAGGATGTAAAGCCATAATATTGTTTCATTCTGCCTCTGACCTCCATGAAATAACCTGGAATAGGACAAAAATCTAGGCCGAGTCTGAGTAAAAGCAGTAAAGTACTCTAATAATACCTATTATAGCCCCAGGTTCACCTGAAATGTAAACCCAGTGTACTGCAGGCTGAGGATGTCCTCCTACGGTCCACCATCCTCCTTTTAAGGGATAGGGAGGGAACTGAGGGACATTTGTATAACTGGGTAAAGGAGCAGACGCATAGCCAGACTTTTAAAAAAAGGGGGTCATTTCTGCTGAATCTGGACTTGCATAGCAGCCAGCTGGTCAAGGGTCTGCTACATGCTTCCAATGGGGGTCTGGGTGTAAGCATAAGGAATGTTAAGAAGCAGCACAAAACTTCTAAACAACTTTGAGTGACTCTGTGCACTGATATTAAAAAAACAGACCATGAGAAAGTGAGCCTTTAGGCAGGTGGGGGGGTCCCACCCTCTCATCCCAGCCTCCCCTGGCTACAGGCCTGTGGAGTCCCCATTTATATTAGTGTCACCACATGAAGGCATCCCTCTCCAGCACCACTTTAACACCAAAAGATAAATTTAAAACTATTTTTTGCAATTGCTTGCTTCATCAGGACTACAGTTCTAACAAAACCTGCTAATATGTACAGGTATTACAAAGTATAGGTAGCTAATACTGCACTAATTTACATCATTTACACAAAAGATTAATACAGTAGAAAAAAAAAATCAAGGGAATACTTTTAAAACCAAAGCAGGGCATCAATCCATTGGCTACATGTTAACATTTGTCCATGTCTAGGAAACACAATAACTGTCTCTCTCTCTCTCTCTCTCTCTCTTTCAGGCATTGTTAAAAGTGTCAGGATCATCTGAAATGTGTCTGATGGACTGCTGACTGAAGTTGCCCTCATCTTGCAGTCCACCATCTTCTTTTTCGGGGATGGGGAGAAAGATGAGGGACATTTGTACAGCCAAGCAGTGGAGTTGCCTCATTGCATCAGTGCCACCACATGAAGGGACCCCTTGTCCAACACTGGCATTAAAAAAAAAAAAAAAATCATGAGTTAACTGATCCCAAGTTTTGTGTATAAAATTTATGACAGGCACATTACTGGCTAAGCTGTTCTATCTCTGTTTACCATTGGGTCTTTACCACCAACCTTATTATACACAGAACTGTTTCATGGGCTGCTTGCAACATATGGCCATCATATTCAAGCTGCAAGGTTAAAGTGTAAATATGCTCCCACTTACACAGTTCATTTGTGAAACCCATATTGTAATAAAAATAAACTATGTTTGTTTTCTCGGGTTCTTTTAAATTGCTCCCTGAAATGTGGCATGCTGGGTAACTCACATTTTGTGTTCATGTATGCGGCATAAGTATCGAACAGTGCTTGCATCCACCTACACTCTGTTTTAAGACTGTGGCCCACAAAACACAGACAGTCATTCACTGGTAGGCTTAATGTTGGGTCCAACTATACAAACTTTAGTGCAACACTGTAGATAAATTAATTCAGAGGAGAAAAGCCATGAAAGTTAAAGGGTAAAATTTTTGTCCTCTTGAACCTAGAATTATACTAGGCCTGCCCACTCTTTCTATCTTGTTAATGACTAATTCAAATGACAGCCAATCACCACTCTATACACAGTCACTATT
>JAGKTI010035706.1:0-11206 GCA_018397915.1 Birgus latro | reverse complement strand
TTAGCACGATTCCGGGCAGAAATATATAAAAGGTGTGATTCAGGGGTGGGTTGGCTCCGGTACCTCTTATAGGCCCTCTCCTTGTTGCGGACAGCATTAGAACAAGCATGATTAAACCAAGGCTTTCTTGCATTAGTCAGAGGATATGAGAAAGGAATGTATGCTTCCATACCCGAGAGAATAACCTCTGTAACGCGCAAGGCACACTCAGATGGCTCCCGGCCAAGGAAGCAATAATCATTCCATGGAAAATCAAAGAAGTACTGCCTGAGGGCCTCCCAATTTGCAGCTCCAAAGTGCCACAGGCGGCGTTTCTTTGGAGGGTCCATAGGCCGTACTGGAGCGATTGGACATGTTAAGGTAATAAGATTATGATCGGAGGACCCCAACGGAGAGAAAAGATTAACAGTGTAAGCAGAAGGATTAGTTGTTAGGAAAAGGTCAAGTATGTTGGAACTCTCTCCAAGGCGGTCAGGGATACGGGTAGGGTGCTGTACAAGCTGCTCTAGGTCATTAAGGATAGAAAAGATGTAGGCTTGTTCACCAGGTGGATCAGTGAAAGGAGAGGAGAGCCAAAGGTGGTGGTGAACATTGAAATCTCCTAGAATGGAGATTTCCGAGAAAGGAGAAATGGATAGAATGTGTTCCATCGTAGAAGCAAGATAGTCAAAGAATTTTTGATAGTCAGTAGAATTAGGAGATAAGTAAACAGCACAGATATAGTTAGTCAGAGAATGACAGAAAAGCCGAAGCCAGAGGGCAGAGAATTCAGAAGAATCAAGTTCAGGAACACGAGAGCAAGATAGATCGTTGCGAAAGTATACGCAACAGCCACCTTTGGCTTTGAAACGAGAATAGAGAAAGTAGGAGGATACAGAAAAGGGTTTGCTGTCAGTTGCCTCAGACAGCTGAGTCTCAGTGAGAAAGAGAAGGTGAGGTTTAGAGGAGAAGAGGTGGTGCTCGACAGTGTGAAAGTTAGAGGAAAGGCCGCGAATGTTACAGAAATGAAGAAGGAGTGAGTCAGACAGTGGTTCCAGGCAGCTCTTTGAGTCGTCACCGGGAGAGGGGTGGATGGTGGGGGCATTTATTGTCCCCCACCCTGGGGACTCCGAGGCATGATTTTTGTGCGCCATTTTGAAGAAATTTTGAAAAGGAAGTGTAGTGTGTAGCGTGTATGTAATTTGGTGTTGACAGTTAGAGAAACTTGTATTGGAGAGCATGCTGGTCTACTCTCTGTGTAACTGAGACACTGAAAAAGTTCAGCAAAGGAGGATGGTCAGGAACAAGTCCTGAGGGCTGATGAAACGGGAGCTCCAGCTCTCCCTGTCATCAGCTTTCCATCCTCCTTGGGAGTACTGCCCTGCTCGACTGGTGCTACAGTCTCCTCCTGCTGGGTATTATGTTGTGTGAGTAGCTGTAGTTTGATATGTTGGTGAGTGCTTGTATGCCTTGTGGTCCAGGGTGTTTAAGGTGTATGTTGCTTATGTTGTCTGTTCCCCAGGCATGTGAATGCTTAAGGTTGCTAATTTTCTTCGTCTGATTGTAAGTGAAAGTTGCGAAGTCTGGGTCTGCGTGGAACTCTTTCTTACTTCGGATAACACGTTAGTTGTCGCAGTGGGGGTTTAGATGGCTGACACGTGAAAAGCCATTGATGAGAGTGTTTGCTTGTTGTTTGTTTGAAGGTATGGTGTCTGTTGTTGTCATGGCAGCATGTGATTGTGTAGTGTTGCTGCTGGAAAGTGTGACGCTGTTTAGTGTTTTGTAGAGTTTGCTGGTGTTTGTTTTGTGATAAGTGTTTGGAGATAATTGTTCCAATTTAGTGTTTGCTGTTCTGATATTTTATTGTTTTTTTGAGTGTTGAGTTCTTGTATTTGTTGTACAGTGTTATGTGTATGAGGTGTTGGGGAGTGTCGTAGCGTGTCCCGTTGACTGATGAGGCCTTGATTTTCTGAAGTGAAGTTGGGGTTGTGTCTTTTTCTGTTGCCTCTAGGGATGTGTCTTTTGTATGCGTTTTATATAATTGTATTGAAAGTATGCACAGTGGTGTTGATGTTTGTGATGGATGTACTGTTTAATGTTTCAAAGTGTTGTTTTGTTTCAGCTGTGAAGGTCTCTCATTTGGCTCTCTCTAATTAGTGTGTGTGTGTCTGTGGCCAGCTGGGATGATTCTGGTTTTGGTAGTGCTTATGATCAGGTGGTGGTCAGAAGCAAGGGTTCTGACTCCAGGATGTTGTGGGGGCGAGGTTTGGGGAGCAGAAGGTGATGTCTGGGTATGATGGGAGGAAGAGGGTTTGGTGTGGGATATGGGTTTGTTGATGGGGATTATTAAGTATGAGAAGATGATCTGTCTAGGTTTGTAGTACCAGCCCTTTGTCTGCGTCAGGGTTGTTGACATGCCAGTCTGACGCCTTGGCGTTAAAATCACCACCCAGGGTGATGTTGGGTATGTTAATGATGTGGTGTATTTGTGGTGAGTAATTGTGTGGTACTGTGGGGAATGGCTGGGGGGTAATGTATATGTTGGCGATTGTTGTGTGTGATTTGTTACCAGTGCATATTTTAATTGATTGTATTTCTGTTGTAGTATCATGTGTGTGGAGAAGTGACCTTGTGGATGCACTGGTATCTGAAAAGTTGATGGATTTGTGTACCAGGGTGATGAGTCCACCGCCACCGCTGTTGGCCCGGTCTTGTCTGATGGTGGTGAAACTATGATATTTAGGTATATTTTGTGTTGTGTGTAGTTTTGTTTCTTGTAAGATGGCAGTGTGTATGTTGTTGTGTTGTTTGATGAATTGTGTCTAGCATGTTGACGACTTTGCCTCTAACATTACTCCAGATATTGCTGCAATCATGTATGTGACATGCTGCTAACATGTACAGTACAGTATGTGATGTTTTGTGCATGTTTCTAACTGTTTGGAGAAAGTTTCCAGGAAGTGTGGCTGGACAGTTATTCATATATTCTCTCCATCCACTCCCCCGATGTAGTGCTGCTTTGGGTGTCTGCCCTTTTCTCTCTTCCTTCCTTCCTTGTCTGTCTTTCTTTCCTTCATTCTTTCCTCTTCCTTCTGCCTACAGGTGACTTTACACTCCCTCCTCTGTCTTTCTTTCCTTCATTCTTTCCTCTTCCTACTGCGTATGGGTGATTCTATACCAGGGGTCAGCAAGCTTTTGAACATAGTGTGCCAGTTTATAATTAATCCCAATTTATTTGCCACTCTACATGCCAGGTAAGATTTTTTAACACTGTAGCAACAGTGTAGTGACCTTAATTAGTAAAATACATCATGAACATACATAATATACATGAAAACGTCTTATTGTGGTGTATAGTACATATTTGTATGCAAAACGAATAACTGAATAAGTAGATATGAATATTGGTGAAACAATAAACATTGCTGAATGAATATTTAGAATAAATTATATCTACTAACTTCCATAGTGTGATCCTTGCCCCTGCTTCCCTTTAGTCAGAGTTGATATTTCGAGTGAATATTTTGATACCTTGAGCTTCACACAGCCCTCAGAATGATCGTTGTAAACTTGCTGTGATGCAGGTTAAGGATGTGCTTCAGGTGTGAAAACAACTGCTCACACTGATACGTAGATCCAAAGGCTGACACTGATGCAAAAGCAACTTTCTTCACGCAGTTGAATGTATTAGGCAGTGATGCCCAACAGCTTAGAATGGTGGCTCCACAATCATCCACAGTTGTTTCCAGTATTTCACGAAGCTCCTTGAATTTAGCTGACCATAAAGAGGAGGTGTGAAAATCAGTCAGCTGCAATTCCAACTCCTCAGTTTCCATCCAGTGAAACACTTCCAAGTTGCTATTTTTAAAATTGTCTGGTCTGATAAAAAATGAAAACACTGGGCCAGTGTGTTGTATATCGAAATCTGAGTGAGAACTTTGACTCTAATTCCTGCATGTAGACTTCAGTATTTACAGTGTTGACAGGATGAGTTGCAGATAAGCTCTTCAAGTTTTTGAAGTAACGGAAAGATTCATTTTTAATATCCAATGAGAAAATGGAAAGCTTTGCCAGAAATGCCTTCCATGTATCATACAAATCTAGCAGAGTTTCTCCTGCTCCTTGGAAGTGAAGATTGAGGTCGTTGAGATGTGAGGTGGTATCTAAGAGAAACATAAGTTTTACAATCCAGTCTCTGTTCTCCAGTTCAGGATAGGCTTGGCCTTTTTCCATTAAAAAGATTTTAATTTCATCAAAGCACTCCACAAATCTCACCAAAACCTTCCCACAGCTTAACCACCTGACACTGCTGTGCAAAGGTATATACTGCCCACCTCCCTCTTTCTCTCTCTCTCTCTTTCTTCACATTTTCATTATTTTCTTTGTTACTCCAGATCATGTCGAATGCCATAGTATAGCACTTCACATGCCAAGTCTGGCACACGTGCCTAAGGTTTTCGACCCCTGCTCTATACTGAGTGACAAGCCAAATGGTTTCCCATACACCAGGAAACCATATCCTGTGCTGGGTGGTAACTATGTAACCAAATTATGGCACCTGGTGGTATAGTGGGTAACTAAGGTGCTCCAACCAGATGGAGTCTGTGTAGGTTTATATCCAAGGGGAGGGTGTGGTTTATTGCTCACATAATGGCGCTCAGGGATGAGTGAGGCTGGTCATTCTCATCTTAAATGTCAGGACCAGCTTGTCTCCCCAGGGCTTCTACGCTCCTCATGGGGCATCGTAGGATTGGTTGATGGATGGATGAGTGGATTATGGTATAGCCATGTTTTTTACATTTTTCTTTTACATGAAGCTGTAAAGAATATACAACTATCATAACATTTTAAAAGATAAATATTATTGTTTCAGCCACGTCAGATTGAAAATTCATCATGCTATCGCAGACCACTTTGGCATCAGGAAAGAAAAATTGTACCTGACACATCCAACATTCTTCTCAAGAATTACTTCTGCACCGCCAAAAACTATACATGATGAGTACTGGCATCCTCATGTTGATAAGGTAAAGGTATTCACAATACAGTATTCAACTTCATCCCTGTCCATAACTTGAAGTTCAGAAACTAGAATTTGTACATAATGCTGAAGGGAAGCTGTGGTACCAGTCAAATAGGGCATTACTCCCAAAGCAGACGGAAAGCTGGGGCTATCATGTCACTAGCCATCGGTACCATTACTCTTGGCCTTCTTATTTTGCTGCCTTTTTTCATTATTCTGGTAATACAAGAGAATAGCCCAGCTGATATCCTTAGCACTTTCTTTAATTGTTTCCATCAAACTATCATATGTCTTGAAATTTTTCCCTAGTTTCAGTTGGACTGAAAGCCATCCAAGTCACTGACCTTGTCCACAAGTTTGCCCTCACTTGCTTATTACCTAGAAAAAAGAAGACTAAGATATGTTTTGGTTGAGTTTGGTTTTTGGTATACTGTAATGTGTGTGTACATGTGCATGCATGTGTGCATGTGTGTACACACAATGAGACCTCATTTTAACAGACTCATTTATACAGGACTTCAGATATAATGGAAAACTTTTGTTGTGTATTCCGAACCAGGGGCATGAGTAGGGAGGCACCCATCAACCTGCTGGATACATTTGCTAAATAGTAAACTCTGGCCCAGTATGTTCTCTTATTTTCATTATGAGGGCCAATATTAGTTCTATATTGCTTATTGAGATGTTATGTATCGAGGAACTCTGGTCAGACCCATATACAGTAAGACCTCACTATAACGGACTGATTGGGGCCCAAGCCATTCTGAAAAATGCGAATTCCGATAAAAGCGACATCCGGACTGACTCCTGCTAATCCGGACATTTTCCGATATATCAGACATTAGTCCGGATTGCATCAGTGGTTTTCACCACCATTGCAGTATTGTACTGTGTTATACCTTCACTACATTAATCAAATGGTATAATAATACTGTACTGTGCACTGAAAAACATGTCTTTTACTTGTCTTATTGTGGTGAACATAGCTGAAGTGGTCAGGCAGTCCGGACTGCTTCTGGCTTTATCGGACTTTTTCCTCCACTATTCGACGTAATAGAGCCAAAGGCATGTCCGGACACTGGTTTTGTCCGAATATTGGTCCTGAAGCTCCAGCACCGGTCATTCATGACCCTAACCTAACCTAACCTAAATCAGAAAATTACCTTCCTACCTCCCTACCGGACATGTATAGCACTTATTTAGGTCCCTTTTCACATAAATAATGCACACAAAGCATGAATTAATTGAATTTTAACCAAAAAATGATGATTTAGAGGTGAGTAAGGCATAGGTGCTCAGAACTTGCCACCATAGTATAAGTAAGTATCGGACATGGAAATCATCTTTTCTCACATTTTATGCACTAAATTATTGGATACAAAGGATCAAATACAGTAAATGATGTAAGTTGTTACCAGAACAATGGTTAGGTTAGGTTAGGTTAGGTTATGACCAGACATGATATTCCCTGGCATTCACCTTTTTCATAGCTGGTGCACTTAAAAACCGTGCAAGAAAAAATTAAATTGAAAGCTGGAAATTATTATTAACATTTAGGGTAATTTTTTAACACATTTACAGCATGATGAAAACAGGTTAGACGTGAAAATCTTTATGGTAATCATCTTGCACACAAATCAATGGCATTCACCTTTTTCATAGCTGGTGCACTTAAAAACCATGCATGAAAAAATTAAATTGAAATCAGGAAATTATGATTAACATTTAGGGTAATTTTTTAACCCATTTACAGCATGATGAAAACAGGTTAGACATGAAAATCTTTATGGTAATCATCTTGCACACAAATCAAAGGCATTCACCTTTTTCATAGATGGTGCACTTAAAAACCATGCATGAAAACATTAAATTGAGAGCAGGAAATTATGATTAACATTTAAGGTAATTTTTTAACCCATTTACAGCATGCTGAAAACAGGTTAGACATGAAAATCATTATGGAAATCATCTTTCACACAGTTTATGCATGAGATTAATGATATGGAAAGAACAAAACAAGGAATTTTGATGAAGTTAGGGTACTTACGAGAATGATGCCGCCGTCCTTATGTATAACCCACTCGATCATCTCAGACTGACCGTAAGACCTTGCACCTGACACCTTAGCACTTCCGGTGCACTTTACACTCACCAGCACTTCTCACCAGCACTTTCCACAACGTTTTCTTTCGCATACCTTTCATCACATCACTTCACTGCACTGTACATAACAGTAAATTCCCGTGTGGTCTAGTGACGAGTCCTGGAGAATGTATTCAATCTCAGCATACTTAGGAGTAAACATCACCTTCCTCTCCACGTTTCGTCTGGTCTTCGAAGCGAAATCAGCCATTTACTGCTGTAGTTTGTCTCGGGACTTCTTGATATCAAACAAAGTGGAGCGAGGGAGGTTGAATTCACGTAGGATCCGTGATGTCAGCCACCCGGCGTCCACCTTCTCCACTATCTCCCTCTTCTTCTCCAGAGTCAGAACCACTTTCTTCTTCTTCTCAGGTGGCGGGGCCATCATCACACACATGTTCAAGAAGGTGAAGAGCAGCATCAAGCCCTGCAGGAGGTAGGGTATCACCACAAAACCAATAACTTCGGCCGCCATCTTCAGAGCGTGTTTATGAGCCAGGAGCGGAGCGGGAAATGAGACCGACAGACAGGCGCGACACGCGAAAACACAGCCTATCGGCGCGCGTGGGAAATTCAAACTGACGCGGTCCAAAAAAATTGATTTTTTTTTCGGATTTTTTCAAATTTTTGGCCATTTTGGGGATCAGACAGCCCACGATGTCCGAATAGTGATGCATCCGAATACTGGGCGTCTGGATAGTAGAGATATTACTGTATAGGAGTTTAGTCCGGTAGCTCCTCGAGTCCGATAAAAGCGAATTCCGGTCTATTGAAGTCCGTTATATCGAGGTTTTACTGTAGTACCAATTTATTGATGCAGGGGCACTCACCATCCATCCACTCAGTGTAGTGCTGCACTTGGGTGACTGCCCATTCCTCTCTTCCTTCTTTTCTTCTTTCCCCTTCTGTCTTTCTTTCCTTCTTTCTTTCCTCTTCCATCTGTCTGTGGACAACTTTACACTGAGTGACAAGCCAAATGGTTTCCTGTACACCATTTACTATGCTGGGTGATAACCATATAACCAAATTATGTTGCCTGGTGGTGTAGTAGGTAATTAAGGCACTCCAGTTGGATTGAGCCGGTGCAGGTTTATATCCAAGGGGTGGTTGGGGTTTATTGTTCATGTAATGCCACTCAGGGATGAGTGAGGCTGGCTACCCTCATCTTCAATGTCAGGACCAACTTTCCTAGTCCCAGGCTCCTACACTCCTCATGAGGCAACACTAGATTTGATTATGATGATGATGATTAATCTACCAGACCATTCTTTTATATTTGCCTTCTCAGTGTAATAGGAAAAATATATGGTAGGATACTTATTGACAGAGTTAGGGAAATTACTGAGGAATTAGTTGGAGAAGAACAAGGAGGTTTTAGGAAGGGAAGAGGTTGTGTAGACCAGATATTCATTCTTAGATCCTTAGTGGAAAAGTTTCTAGAGAAGGGAAAGAAGTTGTATGCAGCCTTCATGGATCTGGAGAAAGCATATGACAGGGTGGATAGACAAGGTTTGTGGAAGGTATTAAGAATATATAGAGTGGATGGGAAGTTGTTGAAGGCAGTGAAGAGTATGTATGAGGGTGCTAAGGCTGCAGTGTGTGTTGATGGCAAACTGAGTGAATCTTTCCATTTGAAGGTCGGATTGAAACAAGGATGTGTCATGTCTCCATAGTTGTTCAATCTGTATGTGGATGGGGTTATAAAAGAGCTACAAGGTCGGGCAGTGGATGTTGGAGCAGCCCTAGTGAGAGAGGGCAGTGTTTGGAAACTCCCTGTACTGTTGTTTGCAGATGATACTGTGTTGTTGAGTGAAGACGAAGGGGAGCTGCAAGGCTTGGTAGATGAGTTTGGGAGAGTGTGTAAGAAACGGAATCTAAAGGTGAATGTGGGGAAGAGTAAAGTGATGGTCTTCGAGAGAAGTGAAGCCAGTGAGTGTACAGTGAGACTGGATGGGAAGGAAATGGAGAATGTGAGTGAATTTAAGTACTTGGGCAGTGTGATGAGTAAGGATGGTAGTCTGGAGGGTGAAGTGCTCGAAAGGGTACAGCAGGGAAGGAAGGTTGCTGGTTCGTTGAAAGCAGTGATAAGAAACAGGGAGGTGAGCATGGAAGTGAAAAAGTTGTTACATGACAGTATTGTGATACCAACTCTGACATATGGAAGTGAAGCTTGGACCCTGTTGGAAAGACAGAAGTCAAGAGTGAGAGCAGTGGAAATTAGTTGTTTGAGAGGAGCATGTGGAGTCACATGGAGAGACAGACTAACAAATGAGGAAGTGAAGGAGCATTGTGGTGTGGTTGAGGACGTGATGGGAAGCGTTAGGAGAAACACGTTAAGGTGGTTTGGGCATGTGAAGAGGATGGAGAGTGAAAGACTGACGAGGAGAGTGTATGTGAGTGAGGTGGAGGGGGCGAGAGGGAGAGGGAGGCCGAGGATGAGATGGAGGGATGGAGTGGAGAGGTATATGAGAGAGGGGAGTGTGAGTTGGGAGCGTGGTAGTGAAATGGCAGGGGAGAGAGTGACATGGAGGCGATTTGTTTGTGGCCACCCCTTTCGGGATTGAGGCTTCTGGCAATAGATAGGCAATAGATAGATAGATTCTCAAATTTAGACACCATTTAGTACTGCAAATTTAAGTCATCCAAACTTAAATGGACTTTTTGTAGAGAAGAATATGCTGGCACTAAGCCTGACCAGTGCCAACACAAACAAATAAAATAAAGTTTTTTTTTCTATTCAGTATTTTTTATCCTAACATCTTTTGAACATAAAAACCATCTGAATAAAATTAAAGCATACCATTTACACGACCTCCCCTCCAGTATATTACCTAATAAATAATTGCTTGCCATTGGATTGTAAATAACATTACAATAATTCATGTTCTGGCATTGTAAAAATTATAAAATCCTGGCAGGTAAGTGGGTAATTAAGTTGTTTCAATCGGATTGAGCCTGTGCAGGTTTATATCCAAGGGATGGTTGAGGTTTATTGCTCACATAATGCCACCCAGGGATGAGTGAGGCTGGTCACTCTCATCTTAAATGTCAGGCCAACTTGCCAAACCCTGGGCTCCTACACTCCTCATGGAGCAACACAGGATTAAATAATGATGGTAAAGCTGAAATAAGTCCATCAACTGAAGGATCTGAAGGATACAGACAACTCCCAGCTGCCATTTTCATCATGTCGATCATCAACTCATGTGGCCGGATCTCTGCTTCTCGTTATTTTAATTACCATGCATTACCTTCTTTTATTTTGGCTCTTGTCACCAAGCATGGTTATTTTTAGTGAAATATGTCCCCCCCTCCCCCCCATGCCCTCAAGCAGCCGTTATGCACTAGGTTAGGATCATTTGTTCTGGTTCCTGTCCAGTGTCACATAAATACGTTGCCACAAAGAAATGAATGCAAAGAATACACATAGCTTGTACCTGCACAACTGTTTGCTTTATGTCTTTGGTACACTCATTTTCAAAGGTGTGTTGCCTGAAAATATTGCAGTGTGTGATACACAATGCTGCTATTCACGTGACGTTTTGGTGCAGGCTAGACAGGACTGAGGCGTCTTAATTTCTTACAGAAGGGACACACAGAATGCATACGCACAACCATTCACTCAGTGCCATTATTTTCCATTCATCCACCCACCATCTAATCCATTGTTGCCCCATGATGAGCATAGGAGCCTGGAGCTAGGCAAGTTGGTCCTGACATTGAAGATGAGAGTTACAAGCCTCACACACCTCTTGGATATTAACATGCCAAGACTCAATCTGATTGGAGCACCTTAATTACCCAATAAACCACCAGGCGCCATAATTTGGTTACATGGTTACCACTGAGCGTAATAAATGGTTTCCTGGTGTACAGGAAAGCATTTGGCCTGTCATTCAGTTTAGAGTCAACCATAGATAGAAGGGAGTGGAAAGAATGAAGGAAAGAAAGAAGAGGAAGTGCTGAGAGCAACATTACATTAAGTGAGTGGATGGTGAGTGCTCCCACCTTCCACTAGTAGACTGACAGATAAATAGATTTATATATATATATATACAGTAT
>JAGKTI010035705.1:0-11207 GCA_018397915.1 Birgus latro | reverse complement strand
ACGGCTCTCCATGCTCCTTGATCTCTGGCAGCCTCCCTGTTCAGTCCCTTAACCCTGAGGTCACACTTAATGACCTCGTCCCATGTCTTTCTCGGTCTACCCCTCCCCCAGTATTAACACTTCTCACCCTCTGCAAACAATTATCATCCCCCATCCTCTCCACATGTCCAAACCACCTCAGCCTACCTCTCCTCATCACAACACCAATACACTCCAGTCCCATCCTACCTCTCAACTCCTCCATCGTAAACCCAGCCCCCCCAGGCCTTGCACGCAGGGACGCGCTGCACATCCACCTAATCATTGCCATTTCTGTATGTTTAAGCCTGCGAATATCCTCTTCCTTTACTGCCCAGGTCTCACTGTCAAACAGCATCACACTCCTAACACATGCTGCATACAAAGACCCCTTAGCACGTAAGGAGAGTCCTCTCAATGTCAGGAGAGGCAACAGCTCCCTAAACTTCTTCCAACCACTTCTCACCCTAGCAGCCGAGCTAGCTCCAGCCCCACCTCCAGCACATAACATGTCTCCCAAATAACAAAACTCTTCTACACACTCAAGAGACTCACCAGCAAGTTCAATCAATCCTTTTTGACACCTAACAATCTCCCCCTGCTCTCCCTGACACGCCGCACACATAAAATCATCATTATCTCGCAGTCTACCTCTAATACCAGTACATCTCTTGTGCACCCATTTATCACAAACACTGCACAAGATGGAATTACTTCCCACACTTTTGTGGCAAACTGCACATGGCCACTCTCCCTCTCCTCTGACTGTAATGTCACCAACCCTAGATATCATCACTTTTGTTGCATTTACCCTTAAGCCCTTGTGCCCCACACCATCTCTCCACTTCCTAAATCTTTCCTCCACCTCCTTTTCATTCTCTGCAATCAACACCAAATCATCAGCATACAACATCTCCCATGGGAGTCCATCTCTGAAGTCAAGTGAGAGGGCTTCAAGTACCATGATAAACAACAAGGGACTCAAAACTGACCCCTGATGCACACCAACATTCACGGAAAACTCATCACTCAAAACTCCATTCACTCTTACCTGGGTGAGAGCAACCGCATACATGGCCATAACCACCCTAACAAGCCACTCTTCCAATCCTAGCTTTCTCATTGCCCATTTCACCACCTCTCTAGGGACTCTGTCAAAGGCCTTTTCCAAAGCAACAAAAACATAATACAGTTCCCTTTTCTTTCCAATACATTTTTCCTAAAGTTGTCGAACAATGAATATGGCATCAGAGGTCCCCCTGCTTGGCTAAAACCCAAACTGCATCTCATCAATATTCACTCTTTCTCTAATCATACCTTCTAGAACTCTCTCCATTACTCTCATTATCTGATCTAAGAGCTTTATCTATCTATCTATAGCCCGACGCCCTAATCCCACAAAGGGTGGCCGCAGACAAAATGCCTCAAGTCGCTCTGTCACCCACCATTTGCTTACCCTTCCCCCAGCTCAATCCCCCCTCCCTCATATACCTTTCAACTCCATCCCTTCACCTCATCCTCGGTCTTCCCCTCCCTCTCCCTCCCTCCACCCCAACTGTATACACCCTCTTAGTCAGTCTTTCATTCTCCATTCTCTCTGTAATCTCCCCTTTCCAGGGCATCACCCTTCCCTTTGTACACATTTACAATTACACTCTTCAGCCAACCATCTGGGATAACACACTCATATATAATCATGTTTATCAGGTCGGTGACTAACCTCACCCTAATATCTCCTGAGGCCTTCAACATTTCAGCAGTCAACCCAGAAACACCTGCTGCCTTCCCCACCTGCACCCTGCCTATTGCCTCACTCACAGTAGCAGCGTCAATCAAAGGCCAAGGGCCAAACACTGGATCTGCTGGCTCCAAACCTTCCCTGTCCCAGTCAAACTCCTCATTCAACAACCGGGTATAAAGCTCTCTCCATGCATCTTTAATATCCCCGCTGTTCACCACTACCCTTCCTTCATCATTCTTCACATACTGCTCACCTACAATATCCCGATTATCCCTCTTCACCTGATTTGCCACGTTAAATATCATATTTTTCCTTTCCTCATGATTTAGATTATCAAGTAAGAGTCTCTGTGACTCAGACTTCGCCTTGTACACCTCTCTTCTAGTCCTACACTTGGCAGCCAAGTACTCCTCCCTGTTACCACCCTTCTTCCATCCCTGGAAAAGCCTTCTTTTCTCCTAACTGTGGCTTCTACACCCTCATCCCATCACCAAGTTACTTTATGTTTTGGTGGGCCTCTTGTCCAACTGCATATTGCATTGGTAACTCTCAAGAGGTATTTTTCAGCCTATGTATTCTTAGGGTGCTACCTCCAGATAAGTTTCTTCAGCAAAGGAAAGACAGCCAAAACAAAGTTTCACTGGTAATAAGAGACTACCTGTTATCATATAATACTGTTTTATCATAATCAAGCAAAACTGAAACTCACTCACCCAACAACACCCAGGAGAGTCGGTACCCTGCGTATTTTCTTCAGTCGGGGGTCAGTAATCATGTTCCCTCCACTCCTGCCTGAAGCCCATGTGTTGCTGGAATGGCTATATTTGCAGTAGCTACTACAACCCTGAGTATGATGCCATGGGATCCTGATGACTGGCTTCTTAGGCTGTCATATCCTATGCTCTGTAATGGATGTAAACAATAAACAGGAGTACAGGGATGAGTAAATATGTTACAACTACAGCATTATACAACCCTGACTATGATACCATGGGATCTTGGCTCCAGGCTTCTGTGTTGTCATTACTATTGCAAACTCTTGCTGAATCTTGTACTTGTCAAAGAAAGGGTTTGAGGTGGAAGTGATAACAGGGACCCAAGAACGAGATCGTGAGGTTGACAAGCAACACACAAGGGACAACTAAGGCTATGCACCCTTCCCACTGAAGGGCTGGGTTCTATATCACTTGCCTTCCTAAAAATACAGTAGCACAAGACTTCAAATCTTGGGTGCATAGTAGCCTTATTTCCAAGACAGCTTCCAGTAAGTCCTTATGAAATACAGTATTGTATACTGATTCACATCATGGTGCTGAAATTAAGCACTGGTCAATGATGCACAATATGAGTTAATAGGTATCTACAGTATTAACAATCTCCTGTGACACACAACAATACTGTGCAACCATTCAAACAACATTAGAAACAAAGCCCCATTTCTAAAATGGTCCTCAGACTGCATCATACAACCATCATGGAACTGATCCTAGACTCATCAAGAGTTCCTGTGTCGACAACTCACAACACTAATAACTCCTTCACTTTGATTATATATTTTCTATTACAGTATATTCTTGCCATCCCTTGATAATTTTTTTCATTTGCTTATTACGGTGATAAACCTTCTCAGTATGATGGGTGAAATCATGCCTTGATTAACCCCTTCACTACTGATGGGCTCGTATAGGTTGAATAAAATCATGCAATAACAGCAAAAATATACTAGAAAATAGATAATAAAAGTGAAGGGACTAAAGAACAGGAAAGTCAAGGAAAATCATGAAGATGTGTTCTCATATCCTTAGGGAGCTGGTAAACTTCCTCCTTCCTTAACTTCAGTCACCTGAAAAACAGAAAAACCATTGCCACAACATAATTTACAGGTTACAGAATGTTGGTAGTCTATTCAGTGACACCTACATGAAGATCATGTCATACCCCTTTTACTCTGAGTCTCTCCTAGGTTCAATAAAGTAATTTGACATTATACAGTCACATATACATATCTAAATGATGAGATTTTGGTTGATTAATTTTTGAGGCTGAACTTTTTCTTTTTCATTTTTGTGATGAATGATTCTGATATGAAATAACTCATTTTAAAAACTATCTACCCAACCTAAACTCAAGAATCTTGTCTTACAACAGAAAAGTCAGTAAAAGTCATTCAAAATATTGGAGAAACATAACTCTGACGGAGCCAAACCTACCACCCTCATCTAATCTAGATCTAACCTGGGCACTTTTCAATTCTAACTATCTTGGAATGAATTCAGACTCACCAGAAACACTTGGACTGATTCAAACCTGACTGTCAGCATACACTAAGACAACTTGAAATTCATAATGTTATAATTCATTTGTGGCAAGTATACAGAAGACAGGTACCGGTACATCAAAACAATTAAATTTATAGATTGCACATCCTAAATTCCAAAGATTCCATGGTTTTATGAGAGCAAAATAAAATCCAGTAAGGTGCTTGGTATTAGTGGAAGCATGTCCACACCTGTAAAGAAGCAATCTTTGCTGTAGCTGTATGGCCCAACCCTCATCACATTATTGCTGCACAAGGCTCATCTGTAAGTGAATCATGTGGACTGAAGACTGAAGCCCCTTTTCCTGTAGTCCAGTCTTCCTTATGGGAGATAGTGAGAGATCTGTGGGGGGTTTCTATAAGTGGGCAGTGAAACCACCGGGTTGTATCGATGTCACCAAGCAAAGGCGTCCCTCTCCAGCACCAGAGTTGTTATTAAGGATGATGATGATAAGATTTACCACACAGGTGATCTTGTTATTAAGGAAGGATGAGGAGACTAAATGTAAGATCGGAGTACGGGAGACGACGAGGGAGAGGTAGGACTGGATGAACAGAATGAACTTCTACGGCTGATTTGTTTTTTAATGAGAGGGCATTATGAATCGCAGACAGTTCACCTGTGACGCTGGGATGTTGAAGATGAAGCCTCCAGCAGATCTGACCCACTGTCAGGTCGTCATGACGGGCTGCAGCAATGATGCACCACGGATGTACGCGTCTTGTTTACAATGGACGGTGAATGTACTCGGTTTCGGCTATTAATCTAAATCGTGTCCCTAGTGTCACCTCATATTTACCCTAAAACATGTAACATGAGTTGCAACAGTAAGTAAATGACATTTTTTTTCAATTAATACAGTGGAGAGAGAGAAAAACAGGAATGAGGAGCCGAATAAGGAATATTTGCCGAAACCGATATTCAATCTTCTTTGATGGGACACGTAAACATACCGCAACCTGACCATGAGTGCCTTCGCGCGGTGGCGCTGACGTAACTGGGTGGCTCCACTGCACTGTTACGAAAACGCTCTTCAACTCCTTCCCTATCCCCTTTATACCTTCATACCGAGAAGTCTGGCTGAAAGGCTTGCTGGAAGAAGTGAAAACTACAGCCTTCAGTCTGCTTGGTTCACATTCAGATAAACCTGGGGCTACAACAACAACAACTACTATAACTACTACCACCACCGTCATATGAGGTCAGACGGCGCAGGTTCGAATCCCACGATAAACTGGGACATTTTAAAAACTTTCAAATCCCCTTCAGCTGTCTCCTGCCACTTCATACATCTTACTGATCCCGAGAGAGAGAGAGAAAAGGGGGGGAGGGGGCTGAGACTCGGGCCTCCCTAGTGTTTTAAGATATACAAAATGGTGGTGTATTCGTAAACAGAAGTACACTCAGTCCGTAACTGTGAGGTCCGGGTTCGAGTCCCAGGTCGAAAGCGAGACCTTTGGGATGGGTCTGGTTACCCACTCCGTTTGCACCTAAGACTACAATAGGGATCGGACAGGAAAAATTACAGTTGAGTGTCATAGTCTAGGAAAATGATGGCTGTTTTCCTTGTCAGTTCCGCTAGAATATGCTTGTGAATATCCTCTACCCACCCGAGGATGCTGGATCAATTCCCGCTCATCATCATGATCATCAGTCAAATCCCATGTCCCACTAACTTGCGTAGGCTGACAACTGTTGATTGATGCAGAGTGAAAGACGTCATTCATCCGTTCATTCATAGTCTTCGAAATTCCCAGCACAGCACAAGTATACACAACTATACCGTATTCTAAGGGGCAGAAGAGACCGTATTGCCTTTTCTTTTGTGATTCATTCTCGATCTTACAGCTTAGTTTCTCTTGTATAAGCATCAGTTTACATGTATCTGTATATCTTCGACACGGTTGGCATACATAAAATACAGGAAGATTTTTAATGTCTATCTGTATCTATCTATCTATGTTTGTCTATCTAGCTACCTACCTATCTATTTAGCCTATTACCTACTTGTTTATCTATCTATCTGTCTGTCTGTCTAAAGCAAGACTTCTTAATTTCGGTAGGGATGGCCACGAACAAATATTTCCACGTCACCCTGCCCTCTGCAATTAGGCTGCCCCCCACTCAAAGCCCTCTCTCATGCATTTCACTCCATCTCTCCATCTCATCATTAATGGTCTGCCCTTTCCCCTCCACGTCACCCACATACACCCTTCTACCCAGTCTTTCATTCTTTTATACAAGTAACAATTGGCGAGATGATAGAGGCTTTCGGTGTTATTCTAATTCAGAGATTGGATATTCCCACCCTTTGCTCAAAAGTGCGTCAGGTACAGAGAGAGAGAGAGAGAGAGAGAGAGAGAGAGGCTCGCACACATCTACACCGTCATTCCATTCTGCTTTCTCTTTGCTACATTAACACCCTAACCCAAGGAAGCAACCCCTTAACCCCTTCGTTACGAGGAGTGAATAAAACCGGGTGGTGATAATACGGCTTAGGAAAAAAAGAAATCGGTTTCCAGAATTTAAAAAAAATAATAGGGCTTCCCCTAAAATAATCCATTTTCTTTTAATTCTTTTATAGAGAACGGCTATCTTTGAAAGAATAACATATTCATTAAATATATATACATCGGCTTTCCATTTGTTTTGTGCCTTCAACTGAAAACTCACTGTATCTGTCTAAATCTTCTAGTTTTTAGCACCATTTTTATGACTTATATAAGAACTACACATGTAGTTTTCATCCACTATGCATGCCACGGTATGTTCGCTAGTTACTATGTTACGAATTGACTTTGATAACAAAAGTGTACAATCAGTTACTTAATTTACGGCTTTATCATTATGCAGACAGAATTATGAAATAATTTTGTAACTGTTGGATAAACATGCCGTGTATGTTTCATGAAAACTCTTCCACATCAACTAAGTGCTTGTCAGTATAAATATAAATACAACTCTTTCAAAGCTATCCACGTTTATTAGTTTTTTGTGAGAATTTGTACTCAAAGGGCAATGAACACATTATTAATTTAGCGTAACAGGTGCACTCGAAAGACGCGCGCAACAGGTGCAGTGTTTTCTGTGGATTCACGTTAGGGAGACGGCGGACGCTGACTGATAATACTAAAAACAAGGTAAAGTAAATAATAATTCCCAAGCTCCGCAGCACCTAGCCAAACTGTAAAAATATCAATAGTAATATCATAAGTGTAAAATATGCTATTGGCTATTAAACAAGCCTGGAGAAAGGACTGAAAATAACTAGTTGACAATTGGCATTTGTGGGAGCGGCCACCAGGGGTCCGCAACGTTGTCAATTTAGCGCTCTTGGCGCGAGATATAAGGAAATTTATTTTTACCTAGCCCAAAATTTCGATGAGATCAGGCTATACTTTGGAGAAGTTTATCAATACATTATCGATATTTTAGGTGATTTTAGTATTTATCTTGTTATTTCTTGAGCTTTCTGCAAGTAGCGGCATTTTAGCACTTTCTGGATTGGCAACTCTAGGAGGGAGAACTGAAAGAGCTCAGTGGTGCTTGAGCTGGTGCGGGGGTGGGATGGTTGTGCGGCCGCTCTCGCTTTTCTTGGAATACAGTGAATTACCCTCGATGAAACCTGTGGCGTGACTCGGGAGTAATGGATATAGAATCGCTCGTTGGACTCAAGCACCAGGTTTTCGGATGAGCCAGAGGTGAGTGTCCCAAGCGGGGTTTAGAGGGACAAGTACAGATGGTAGGAGTGTCGAGTTTCATGGGGTGAGAGGGAGAGAGAGTGAGAGTAACCCCTACCTCCCATGTGGCTTTCCTCCGGGTTCCTGCGTGAAGTACATATCCCCAGCTTCCAAAAAAAACATCAAAATAAAAACGGCGATGAAAACTACCCTGTGGATAGTCAAATAGCGTAGTTACTATCGTAGTTTGTGTTGTGAGGGGAGTGGTGGAGGTGATCTCGTGAGGGAAGAGTCTGATTATCGGGGGAACTGTAGGTATTTTATTTTTTCCACCTTCAGACGATTTTATTCAGCCTAGGGGAGCACTCAGATTGTTTGTCGTATTCTTGTCTGCCCTCCTGTGTCGAATAAAAATCGTCGGGTGTTAGCAAGAGTGAAATACAAAGTACGTTCTTGTGCTGAAAGGTTGCAGCCAAAATCGGAATCGTCCACATTTGCAAATCTTAAACCTGGAAAAAAAATCGTCGGAAGATGACAAGAATTATTTGATAGATGCCACCTTCAGACGGTTTTATTTACTCATTCGTTTATTTCTTATCTTTTTTATTCGATTTTCATTCCCATAGTTTTAAAATGTATGTATTGTAGGGCCAGATAACAGGAAATGAATCACACTGAGAAAGTAATTATCGCCGCTAAATTGTGTAATTGTATAATTGATTCATTGTCTGCTGTTTAGGATTTTCAGTCGTATCCTTCTTGGCTTAGATTTCGTGACACTTGTTCTTGGGTGGTTTATTGTTACATATTGTTTTTATAGCATTGAGTAACCTTGTATTTAGTGACGCAAAATAATGATAATGATAATAATAATAATAATAATAATAATAATAGCTGAAAGCGGTAGTACAATAGGTTAATAATAATAATAATAATAATAATAAGAAATAACCCTTTCAACCCAGACGATTTTTCTAGGCTAAGGAGGTACCGTAGCTCATTAACCCCTTCGCTACAAGAGGATTTCTTTAAGCTGAGTAAAATCGTCTGTATATATCTGTGATAAAAGTTAGCATAGTGATGTACCCTAACAGTAATATTCAGAGGAAATCAAGATGTATCGTACGGTACTGTTAACATTTGTAACACGTTCATATTACCGTCATCATCATCATCGTCGTTATCATACACCACCACCATACATCACCACCACTACCATCATCATCATCATCACCACTACCACCATCATCATCATCATCATCATCATCACCGGAAGCTTGTAAGGTTATTCATCATCATCATCATCATCGTCGTCGTCATCATACACCACCACCATACATCACCACCACTACCATCATCATCATCACCACCACTACCACCATCATCATCATCATCATCATCACCGGAAGCTTGTAAGGTTATTAATCATAGCTTTTCAGTATAGATACTGCTTTTAGCAGTATCTTACACAAGGAGTATTAGGTGAAATAAATCGCCCAGGAAGAGGTGTTAAGATGTCGCCAAATCCAGCTTATGTTTGACGAAAAAAGTGAAAACTGAAATTTTTATCATTGTGCAGTGTTGAATTATAGTGATTTTTGTGCCATAGTGAAGTGCGCAGGTGTTTGGAAAATATTGTGAACTCTTTAAGGGATTTTTTTTCATGGAGTGTTGAAAGGAAAATTTGAAAGTTTGAAAAATAATGCCGATGTGTTTTACTATCAATTTCTCATGAACTTTTTAAAAGAAATATTCAAGTGACGTGTTAGTAAAGAATTATGAAGTGTTTTATGTAGAAAAAATTTGAAGTGTTTTTACTGGTACTCAGTTGTATTTAGAAAAGAATATCCGCAGACCATATACTGTGTTTTAGAGTACATTTTGAAGTGGAAGAAATCTATATGGAAGTGTATTTTGGGAAGGAAAGTTAATAATTGCATGTGTGTATCAATGCAGTATAAACAGAGTGTATACAGAAAAAATTGTATCTTCATTTTTTAATTACCGTAAGTGTTCCGCGAACCATAGTTGTCTACGTTGATTGCAGAAAGGTGAATTATATAACAGTAACTACCCAGCAGGTGCATAAAATTGTGGTGTAGATCCATGGGTGATGTAAACAGATCCTTAATGTTGTCAGTGTGTAGATAGACCTATAATGTATTCTTGTGAAATACAACGGTTTCCGTACAGTTTAATTTCAAAAGTTGTGACCTATTATTTATTCGTGTGAAGTACGATACATTAAATAGCTTTCATACAGTTTAATTTTAAAAGTTGTTTTGAGGAAGTTGGTCTGATGGAGGTTTTTTATCCCCATTCTCAGGAGTGCTTGCTATAATTCATCCATTTTGAAGGCTATAATGTTTTTTTTTTATAGTCACTTTTATTGGAAACTGGTGCTCATGTGTGTTTTCGTGGAAGTATATTTAATGTTTTTCTGTAGTTATTTATATGGAGGAAACTGATGTTTATGTGTTTTTCATGAAGGTCCTAAAAAGAAATGATTCAAGCTTTTATGTCTGACAATAAATAGATAGGCTAGATTGAATAACTACACAGGTTAATGGGAAAAATGTTTATTCGTGTATATTTTTTCAATATCTGCTACTCTTGGCGCCAATTTTGAAGTTACATTATTCAAGGCATCTATAAAACAATCTCCTAGTTTTGCTGAGAAAATAATTATCTGGATACATATTCTCGGCAGTTGAGGAAGCTACATAACACCTTTTCCATCACGATTTATTTTAGTCTACGCTTTGCTGCCCTCTTTTATGCAGGTTGCGTTTGTTTAATACCAACATACAAGTAAAAAAAAAAAAAAAAAAAGATAAATGACGAACTATATGCAAAAATAAATCGCAGTGGATGACGTGGTAGCAGTATTTATTTGTAATTTTGAAGAAGCTTTGAAGTATCAGCAAGGAAGGATTTGTTTACAACCAGAATAATCTCATATTTAGTGGGAAAATATCTTTGTTTTGTGCATGTTCAGTTATATGTTTAGCCACTTCAGCCCGAGGTCAGCAGTTTTATTTATTTATTTTTGCAGCCAGGTGATTTTATATATATTCGGGGAGACGTACCGTATCTTCATGAAGGGTTAGAGGCAGCCGTTCTAATCTTGTTGAAAAAAATAATAATTCTTTTCTTCTTCATCTTTTTTCTTTGCCTCATCTTTATTCTTTTCTTCATCTTTTCTTTTTCTTGTAGTTAACAGTAATAAAAAGGACATCTAATTGAAAGTTAAGTTAACATTCTAATAATAATAATAATAATAATAGTAAAAATAATTAATAATAATATTACGGTAATAATAAGGAAGACGTATGTGATTGAAGGCGTTAACATTTTATTGAAACCTTTAAGTAAGCAAGGTTTTATTTGCATCCAGAAGAACCCTAAGATTTATTGACAAAATTAGTCTGGCCTTGGTTTGAATGTGGG
>JAGKTI010035702.1:423-11208 GCA_018397915.1 Birgus latro | reverse complement strand
CATGTTGTCTTTTTCATGCCCTCTTCTCCCTGTCAATTCCTTATCAAAGTCATAGAAATAGCGTCACTATGGATTCAATTTTATGTATAAAGCTGATTCGATTGATCGTATTTTGCAAAACCAAGCCTAGAAAAAGTTGTGATATATGTCAGGGATGTGTTCAAAATGAAGACATCGCTTGCATAGAACGAGGTCGGCCAACAGCGTATACCATAACTTTGCAGAGAGCTTTGGAGCTAGGGGGTGAAGTGAATCTCATAGACTAATTATAATCGACTGTAATTAACAAAAACCACCAAAAAAAATACGTCACCAGATTCAATTGATTAAACAGACTGCATCACGTAGTCAGACAAAGAGAGCTACTGATGTGTGTGAAGAAGACTATCATTAAAGAAGAATAACATCACTGCTGATATTATTTCTATTTTTTTTAATCAGCAGTACGTAATATTCTTTCTGCATCCTTCCTACAGACTTTATAAGTTTGAATACTGAGCAAGAGGATATGTGGGTCAGATCATAAAGAACACTAATTATAAGCTTCTCATTCTTTATCTTTTCCTGTTCCTGTTTCTGGATCATGACAACCCCATTTATAATAGTGGGAAAAAGACGATAATGGAAAGGATATTCTTACAAATTTATACAGGTCATCATGCTGTCGGCCCCAACTCGATTCCGATCCAATGTTGACAAACTGGTTCATATTTGCAGAAGAATACCATGTGCTCCTGATGGGGAAAGTCATCGCCTCTAATACCATTCCTTAGTCGAGTATTTTAATCCTGAGTCCTGTCTTTTTACCGTGAAGCATCAAATATCCTAATCCTGACCCTTTATTTTCTCTGATAGTTATTTTCCTAATTTATACTTCCCTATCGATTCAAATTCTTTTAACATTAACATCTTCACTTTCCATACAGTACGGTATCTGAGGTGGAGAGATCTAAAGGAAAATGTTATCTTCCTCCTCTGACGTATACGCTACGAAGCTACTTTCATTATAAATTTGTAGCTGATGAGGTCACTACATCACTAAGTCAATATAGAGAAGCAGCTGTTAATCCCCAATCCGGCCACATTTAGTCCCTTCAATTCACTTTTAGTCCACGATGTCCATATGTTCTTAAGATTCTCTAATTCAAAGGGTATTGTTTGTGAAAAATGGGATAATACTCTGTTACTCTATGCAGCCCACACACCTAACCGTCCATGAATTTCTTATATTTTCTTCATGGAATATTAAGACCATCACCAACCCCTCCAACCCCCTCAGCTTACCATGTCTCTTAGCCGAAAACCAGTGAAGCGTCTTGAGGCCAGGGCAAGACGGGGCAGCCAGATGGGTGTGCTGGGAAGGGTGGGGGTGTAGGAGGGGTGAGGGGGTGTGCTGGGGGTTGGTTGGGGGGAGTACTTAATTGCCACTGCCCCTTGATTTACATTCCACCCCACTCTCCGCCGGGGCCCCTATTTTGTGCATCGTAAGCCGGGGATAAACAATGCATTACGTCTCCTTTAGTCAAAACTATTCGCCGTAATGACAGTGATCAGTGGGGCCGAATGCTACACGACGCGATAATAAATTGATAGGGATCTTCAGGGCCTCCTTCTGGTGAGGGTCGTAGGGTTGAGCTAGGGCCGTAGTCTCCTGGGCTTCGAAGGCTCCCTGACACCTCTTCCTTACCTGCTTAATTCCACTCATGGCACAATATTTTCCTGTACTGACAGGTATATAAATGCGTCTTAATTTTAGCGATAAGAATAACATGTAAGAGAATATTATGGAGTAATATGCAGGAAAAAAAAGCCAAGGAAGAGGTAACACAAAGCCTCCTAAACCCATCAGCAGATGGCACGTTAATATTCACCTGTATGTTATTAATGCAAACTTACCTCCATATTAAAAAGATATTCCTGACATGTATAAGAACATCATGGAGTAATATACAAAGAGAAAAAAAACACCAAGACAGAGGTAACACAAAGCCTCCTTTATCCCACGAGCAAAGAGTATAGTTAGGATTCTTGTATGTATTTATATAAACTACGTCAACATTAAACTCATAAGCATAGGTTGGAATTGAATATCGGGTTGTATTATTCTGAAGAAAAAGCTTAGGACAAAACGCAAGAGAGACACCTAAGAAAATGGCCATATCCTCGTTAATACTCCCCTATTTTCTATTCATGCAAACCACGTCCATATTCAAAGCATATAACACGCAAGGAACTATCAAGGAGTAATATGCAAAGGAAAACAGCTAAGGTAGAGGTATAAGACAGCCTGCTAAGCCCACATGAACCCAGGACCCTCTGTGTGTCGGCGTTTGTGGGTGTGATTCTGGTGTTATTTACGGCTGTTTATTGTGGTTCTTTATAGGATGTCCCTTTTTCCTCCCTCTTGTGGCTGGTTATCTTGATTCTCTCATTCGGCCCTTGGACCCTCGTATTTTTCGTCTGGTTTTCGTTGGGTTTTTCCTTTACCTTTGTTTATTTTTTTTATTACGCTTTCTTTCTCAGTTTCTTTGGTTGTCCCATCGTTTTCCCTGCATTTTCTTTATTCTTAATCTTTTTACTTTTTTGGGTTACTTTCATTTGGTTTCTTTTCCATTAATTTGTGCATTCTTCGACCCACTTTCATTTTCTCCTGTTTGATTTTTTCCCCTTGATCCTTTTTCTTTGTTCTCCTGTCATTTTGTTTCTGTTTTCTTCGTCTCATTACGTCTCCACACCAAAGTTCAGGGATCTACTGTATTTCTCCAGTTTGTTTATTCTTTCTTACATTTTTTTTTTTTTTACTTGACGCCATTTCTTTACTTCACTGCCAATTCGCTTCAAACTTAGCACAACTGGTCCTTGTGCCAACTGCCCCTGAAACATATATATATATATATTTTTTTGTTATTTAGGCCTTTTAAAGGGATTTATGGGATCAATTGTCAAACAATATATACAAAAAGAAATTGAGATCTAATGTGATTGTATGTAAATCAATTATCATAGGACTTTGCACAGAAGCATGTCAGTGAACTCGTGCAGTGTGGAGACTATCTTGCATTCTTTTGGGAATATTGGCAATCTTGTTTTAATTAGGTCTAACCGTCAGCTTGTGTACTTTTCTTGTATATCTCTTTCTCATCTCTCACGCTAACTTCAACAGAGTACAAAGGAATACAAAAGTGAGCAAACAGTAACAGACCAACTGGTTCTTTCTTTTGAAATATGGGAGGTTATGACTAATGTAATTATGAATCAAGGACAAAGACAGAAAACCAGGATGTGTCCCTCCCCTCCACTACAATCCTCAACCGAAGCCGGAAGGAAATAGAAACATGGACCACCAATCACCACAGAAAAGCTGTCATAGAAATTTTAAAGGAAAATATCATACTATTCTGCATCATCCTCGCCTTAAAGAGAACGCAACATCGTGAGCAGTAAGCAGATATCGACATCGTTCTGTGGTTCTCCCCCCACAGAGTCACGCCACTAAAATCACACCATCCGAACTTATAACAAACCCATACCACTGAAGCCACACCACAGACTCATCAATAAAGCCTTTCCTACAGAACCAGCAAATTAAGTCACATACCGGAAGACACAGCAATATCACAGTCACACCATCAATATTAATAAACAAATCCACATAACCCGATTCATACCACATACCAGACAATTAGATTTACCATGCGTGCCATACCTACGGAGTCACGCTGCTATAAAAACCAACAGGAACCATACCTTCATAGCCACACCAGTAGAACTACATCCTAAAACCACGTCACCACAGCCTCATTTATACAGTCACGTTCCAGAACCATATCACTGGAATCACACTAGTACAACCACATCTTAGAACCACATCACCAGAGCCAAAATAATACAACCACATCTTTCAATCGAACCACCGGTATCACGCAACTAAAATCACAGCCTAGAACCATTTCACCAGATTCACAATAATTTAACCTCCTCCGAGAAACATGTCACCAGAGCCACAAAGGAAAACCGCATCACTAAAGCGCCACTACTGAATAACCAAACTACAAGAACTGTAAAACTGGAGCCCTATCATGACAGTCATAACCAAAGAGCCACACCAATAAAGTCTCCATACCAGATTCACATTATTACATCCACTTACTTACATCCACGCCACTAAAAAATTCACCTACACCATTAGAGCCAGATTAATGAAGCCACACCACCAAACCACACTGCTGTAATTCCACTATTCCATCCCCAGAGCCACATCCCAAGAACCGTGTGAATGCAGTGAGGCAATATAACGGTGCGTATTCTCGTCAACAATCCACGCTGGAAATACACGTTAATACCACACCACTGAAGCCTTATGAAACGACCCTTATCACGAGAACATCAACAGAGATACACCAGTGGAGCTTCACCAACAGAGCTACACGAATAGAGCTACACCAACAGATGCAAACAGTTACAGCAGAAACACCACTCGAGCTTGATAATTAGAGAAGCATAAAATACCCACACCAGTAAAGCCGGATTATTAAAGCCACACAAGTAAAGCGACACAATTAGACATCATTATAACCGGATAATTAATAACTATTAAAACCAGAAGACACCACTATAGATAACCAGGTCACACACCTATGGCCAGACAATCAGCCATATTTGCCACACCACTCGACGCAGACATTTAAGACGAAACACCACACCCACACCACTAAAATCATACTATCACAGCCACACTAGAGCCACACCACACTCCGCTAGTACCATTATTACGAGAGCCACACCACACTCCGCTAGAACCAATATTACAAGAGCCACACCGCCAATACAACCATAACTCCACCACTACACCACCAGAGCCACACCATTAAGAGTCAGCAAATCAAAATCACAACAACCAGATCCAAACCACCAGAGCCATCCAACAAAACAGCATTTCAGAGCCACCTTCCCGGAGCCCTATAGGGAACGCGTCGGGGGATGCACTGGGGCGTAACATAGTCAACATTCCACGCCGGGTATGCAGACCAGAGCCACACAAATAGAGCCACAGCACTAAAGCAAATTAAGGCCACACCACTAAATACAGTCAAAGCCACTCCTATGAATTCCAGTCTTTTAAATGCAATGTGGCCAAGCATCGAGAAATGAATGAATCTTGGGCCGTATTCTTTTTTGTTCAGTTATATTTTGGAGGGAACAAGTTTTTCGTACTCAAAGAATCACGTGTTCTTTTTTCCCATTAAGGAAAAAAAATCACTGAAGCCAAAAAATTAGAGCTACACCACTAGAGCCAAACAAACAGACACCATTAGAGCCACACCATCAAGTCTGCATCACACACACACACACACACACACACACACACACACACACACACACACTAACGCATCCAGAACGAGAGCCACGGTAACAGAGCCTAAGGAGCCATCACATCCTCGGAGCCAGCAAATGAAACCCACAGTATCAGGGCCACAACTAAGAGCCACAACGCCAAATCTAAACCGCTAGGACCATTCTAACAAAACCAAGCTAATAGAGCCATGGGATTACACTCACACCACTAGGGTCACAAAAATAAAACCAAACCATTTAAGGACATGACCGAAAATCAGTCGCTTGAGCCAATACAGCATCATCGCAAGAGCCAGCAAACTTGACACATTCTAGAGCCACATGAGGAGTCAGCAAATGAAAATACAGTACTAGAGCCACACCTATGAGTCACATCGTCCAAAACTTGGCCACTAGGGGCGGTATTCACCTCGGTTAAGGAAACTCCCTAACACCTCTTTCCTTAGTGACTTATTTTTGGATATGGTTAGTTAATATCCTTCTGTACACTATTTATGCAGAGTAAGCGACAAGGGAAGGTTTTGTGTAGCACAAAAGAGAACAGTAAGGTGTAATATGCCAAATAAATCGGTTAGGAAAAGGTGTTAGGGAGCTTTCTCAACCGACGAGAATACCCGCATCGGAGCATACCACCCAATGCCATTTTCCTTGATCCACTACGCTACGTTCATCAAAGCCAGCAAACTAAAGCCACATCCCACGAGCCACCACTTCCCCTGAGACAGCAAAGGACAAGCACACTCCTACAGTCACCCTTCACGAGCCAAACCACGAATATTAAGCCATAAAGACCATATCACCAAAAGAAAACTGTTTCATCCAAAACTCAATCACCAGAGCCTGAAACAACAGTAATACAAACACTCCTGAGAAGCCGCTTAAATCACTGGAGCCACATTCTCGTCAACATTCCACACTGAGGATGCAGAACGAAGCCACAGCAATTGATTCAAGTAACTCTGGCCACACAGATTAGCCACACCAATGCAGCTAAACAATTCAAGTATTTATGAACAACAAGGATCATTCCACCAAAATTACATTACAAGATCAGCCAGGGAAACCTACACTAATACAATTACCCCTGAGGAGCCACACAAATTTCTGAAGCCAATCCTCGAAGCCACACAAATTTCTGAAGCCAATCCTCGAAGCCAGAACACGAAAACTAGCTGAGGTACAATGGCCACATCTAAAGAGCCACATCCCCGAAGCCAGCCAATGAAAACCACAATACAGCAACCACCCCTCAGGAGCCACACAAGCCCCTGAAGCCACAGCATCGGTGCGCGTCCAGGTAATGCACCGGAGCGTATCCTGGTCAACATTCCACGTCGGGATGCAGACCGGGGCCTCGGGGCAGTGTGGGGCAAAAAATGATGGAAGCGGAGGGGCACAGGTTGGTGAGGGTGGAGTATGGGAGGATTATGGGGGAGTTGAGGAGTGGGTATGGATGGTGATGGTGGACGTGGGTATGTATATGTGTATGTAGGGGGGAGGGGGAGTGAAATGAGGAAGAGGAGAGTATGGGTTGATGGTGGATAGGGGTATGTAAGGGGGTAGTGAAACAGGGAGGATATAGGGGTGTAAAGGGATAGCTGGGTAAGTGAGGTGAATGAGTGGTGACGGTAGATGTGGGTGGGTAGAGAGGGAAGGGTTTGAATGAATCAATGGATATGGTTATGTAAGTGAAAAGGGGTAAAGGAAGGTTGGGACGAAAAGAGTATGCTTGTGTTGTGGGAGTGGGGAAGGGGAAGGGGAAGGAGAGGGGGGGGGCTAGTACAAGTGAATTTGAATAAGGGAAATGGGGTTCGGGACGGGGAGGGAGGGGATGATATGGGTGAATATGGATGTATAAAGAAAAACGGGCTAAGGGAAAGGAAGGCTGGGGAGCATATGAATGGATTTTGGTGTGTAGGGAGGGAAATGAGGTAAAGAAGGTTACTGTTCTTAATTTACTGCCAACAAGATAGTTGCCGGGCTCTTGTGGTTAGCAGCCCACTCGGAGGGTCAAAATGTTTTTTTTTTTTTTTTTTTTTTGTGTTTTACAAAAAAGGAAGTACCAGGCACGTGAAATAATCTTAACGATACTGTTAGATCGTCAGTGCTACCACGGTATTGGGAAAGTAGTGACAGTTTTGAAGGGGAGGGCAGAGAAGGTATGAGTAGTAATGGTGGACGTAGCTGGGTATGAGTATGTGAGGAAGGGAAAGGAAAAGGAGGCCGAAAGAGGCGAGGAGGATGGGACATGTAAAGAGAGCAAAGGGGGTGGAAGGAGGGTTCGGGTATGTAGGGGCATGTAGATGAGATGGTTGGGTAGGGGAAGAGAAGGGGCTGTGATGGAAGGGGAGGGTGGACCTGGGTATGTAGGGCAATAATCGCATGGGAGGGAAGAGTGGGGTGTGAGCGAGTATGGGCAACCTGTGTAGGATAATGGGAGGGGAAGGGAGGGCGCGGGTGGAAAAAGGCAAGTACGACATTGGAAAGACAGGGAATGAGATTGGTGGGGTGTTAAGGGACAGATTAAGTGGGTGGAAGTCCTTGTTATTTTTTTTCCTTTCTTTACCCATCTGAGGTCCAGTACTGAAACTACTATAAATTAACAGACGGATGGTTCTAAACAGCCCTCAGCTGGTCCCTGTCACGTTATCACCGTGTCACAGGTCAGTTCAGTCAAAGCAAATGATGGGGGCAAAGGAAAGCTACCGTGGTATGCCGAAGATATACATTACAGCCAGAACTGATGTGACAGTATTGGCGGGGGGTGTTTTTCAGACGAGTAGTTCAGGCATTATGGAACAAAAATAAACTCGGTGTTACTGAAATTAAAAACCTCAAATTCCTGCCAAGAATAACCATGATCGAACCCAATGCCATCCAGTCTCTAGCTCACTGCTACATCCGCTCGAAAGTCGGCCTTGGGATGGGGACTGAAGGAGAAAGTTGGGAAAGAATGAAGAGTTATTAAAAGTAACTGGAAACGGATCGACACTGTATTATATGGGAGTACTGAAAAGAGAAGCAGTGAGGAACGATGAGGGTCACAGTGAAAGGAAGGAGGAGTGAGAAAGGGAGAAAGGCAGTAATGGGCGGTAGGAAGAGGTCAGAGGTCAAGTAAGGGTAGGTGCAAGTGATTCATTAAAAGATAAGGAAAACTATGAGTCTGAGTTGGTGGCGAGGCATGGTATGAGAAGAGAGGGGAAGGGAAGGGAGGAAAGGGACGGAATGTGTAATAGGAAAGTAAACAAAAGAAGGTATGATAACGTAACGGCAGGTCAGGGGAGGGCAGTGAGAAACGAGAACAGAAGAGAAGGAAAGGGAACGCATCAACACGGGTGGGAAAAGAAAGAAAAGAAATAGACGAGAAAGGCCCGACAAAGTAGGGTAGAGAAGGACCAGGAACGGCATGGAAGGAAAGAGAAGAGGAATAAGGCACAAGGGTGGGAAAATGAGAGGGGAGAGGGCGGGGCGGAACGAGACGAAATGGGGCGGGGTGAGGTAGGGAAGGGCTGGGCAAGGCAAACTGGGGCGAGGCAGGGCAAAGGGAGGGGGGGATACAACATGGAAAGGTAAGGTACGACTGGGTCGGATAAGGAAGAGCAGGTAAAGTAGACAAGGACAGGGATCTCCCGGGAAAAAGAAGGCAGGATAGGAGAGGACAAGGCGAGGCAAGGACAGGAAAGGCACGGTAGTGCAAGGAACGACAGGGTAGAGCAGGCCAACAAAAAAGTACAAGACAAAGGAGTGCAAGGTAGAGCAGGGCTAATCAAGGTAGGGTAAGGAAGAAGAGGGAAGGGTAATGAGAGGTAGGACGAGGCAAGTAAGGACAGATTGAGGCGGGGCAAAGATTGGAGAGGGAGGGGTGAGGTGGGGCAGGGCAAGTTGAACTGGGGTAGGGCAGGGAGGGGCAGGGTTGGACTGGAGCAGGGAAAAGCATGACAAAGTTGAGTTGAGGCAAGTGATACAGGGCAGGGAAAGACTGTGCTGTGGCGAAGTGAAGAAGAAATGAAGAGAACTGTGTCACGGCAATGCAAGGCTGAATGAGAACAGGGTAATACCTGTATGTCTGGACTAATTTGTGTAGCAAGGATTAGGGATGGCATATAGCAGGGTTGGGTAGTGCAGGACAGAGCAGGGTTGGGCAGGACATGGTGTAATAGAGCACGGAAGGCTTGGACTGGGGAAGGGTAGCATGTGTCGATGCACAGCCGCGAGGGGAACGGCGTGGCAGAGCAGGGTTAAGCAGGGCATGGCAGGGCAGGGCAGGGCAAGTTGTGTTGAGGCGGGGCAGTGCAACTCCAGTCCAGACACACCCTTAAGGCAATATAAAAACACCAGCTCCTCCCCACCAACACACACACACACACACACACACACACACACACACACACACAGTCAGAAACTGTTATTTTGGCCCATTGCACATTATTGAGGGCAGAGATGCATCACCCTCGCCTCCCTTAACTCACAGCGACCTGGGTGGGGTGTTATTAGCTAGGGCCAGATCCAAAATATAAATAATAGTGAATTGGGGGGTTCAAATTTGCATGTAAGAAGGGGAAAAAAAGTGGTAACCATAAACAAAAAATACTCCTCGGGGTATGGAGAGTGGTGGGATGGGGGAGGGGTGGGTGGGCAGCGGGGTGAGGGTGATTTGTGGGATGGGAGAGGTGAGTGAGGGGTGAATGAGGGAAGGGTGACTTAGGAGTAAGGGTTGAACGCAAGAGGGTGTGTGTTAGGGAGGGGTGAGTAAGTAAGAAGTCAGCGAATGAGGGAGGAATGAGTCAGAGTGAGTGGTAGGTAAGCGTGTGGTGGAATGAACGCAGAGGGTGTGCGTGTGTGTGTGTAAGGATGGGTGAGTGAGTGAGAGGGGAATGAATGGCATGAACGAGGGAGGGATGCGAGTGAGTGAGTGGTGAGTAAGCAAGTGGTGAAGGAGGAGTGACAATAGAAAGTGTGTGTCTGTGAGGGAAGGGTGACTTATTGAGAAGGTAATGAATGATATGAATGAAAGAGGTGACAGTGAGTTGTGAGTTAATGAGTAGTGAGGAGAGTGCAAATGCAGGGGTAAGAGGTTAGTGAGAGGTGTAGGGGAGAGGGGTGAGCGAAAGAGGGTTAATGTGAAAAAGAAGAATGGTGGTGAGTGAAAAAGTGACAGATGGGTGTGAAAGGTGAGGCTGAATAAAAGAGGTTAGTGAAGGTGGGAGACAGCGAATGAGGGGGAGGTGAATTAGCCGTGTAAATAAGGCAGAAATAACTGGGAGAGGGGGAAGAGAACGATAGGCATGACTGGTGAATTCAAAGATATGCCAAAAAGAGGGTGAATGAGTAACGTGAGTGAATGAGTCACACTTGAGTTATTGAAGTAAATGTGTAAGGAAGTGAGAGAGAGAGAGAGAGAGAGAGAGAGAGAGAGAGAGAGAGAGAGAG
>JAGKTI010035701.1:0-11208 GCA_018397915.1 Birgus latro | reverse complement strand
ACACACACACACACACACACACACACACACACACACATAAAATACATTGTCGTCGTTGGGATGTGATCAAGGGGAAGAAAAGTATATAAAATCAGAGTAAATTATAGAAAATAGGAAAAAGGACAAGAAAAAGTTGAAAGTGAAAGACAGTTTATAATTACTGACAAAGATCTCGCTTCTCAATGCCGAGTGAGGGGCAGCCTTGGCCAGGGAAAGGAGTGTTTTCGTCTGGTTTCGCACAAAATTTTATTCATCCTAGATAATCCGTACGCAGTGAACTCCTTCAGCTTGATGTCGTAATATAGTTTTTGCTTTTACCTTAAGATTTTTTAATCTTGGGAGAGCATACTGGTAGCGAAGAGGTTGATGAAAGCCATATCTAAACACTTCATCGCGGCAATTCTCCCCGGAACCAAATAGAATCGTTTGAAGATAAAAAGAATAAAATTATGGTCATTTATGTTGAAGGTGTTGAAGTAGAAGATATTCCTAAAGCCCAGTTATTTCGATGGTTGAGCGAAATTGATATACTCTTGCTACAGACAGACAGTTTTATAGACAGAGATCATTCCTGTGCAGCTAGACTTTGGATTTATCGTCTGTCATCAGAGTTCTGTCACCTAGTTTTTTGCACTAAGATATTAAGGTTAGCAGTGTTCGAAATTGTGGGGTGAATTTTATCGCTGTCATCGTCATCATTGTCATCATCCATCATCCGTCTGTCTGCCATCCGTGTGTCATCAGTCCACCGTTGTTAGTGGTGTGATGAGTCTTGAGGCCAGGACCATTCTCACTATCCCCTCGTTCCATTTAGACGCTCACATAGCCTCTCAGTCCATCACGCCCTCCCCGCACCGCACCCTGTCCCGTTATCCTGCCCCCCCCCCCTCTCTCTCTCTCATCATCAGTTCACACAGTTCATCGGTGTGCACTGCCTCACCTCCCACTTCCTCTCTCTCATCAACTCTCACTTTCCTCTCCCCATCGCCCACTCTCACTCACTGTTTCTTTCTCCGTCCCTTTGTCCACCGCATTCACTTTCACGTTTTCATTTTCCTTCCTGTTCCCTCTTTCGTCTTTCTACTACAGCCTCCCTCCCCTTTCTTCCCCTCTTCCACAGGACCCACCAACATGTCAAAACCACCCATACTAATCACGCTAATTCCGAATGAGAGAGCCAAAGCATGTATTTAATATGGACACAGGGCATTAGTACCCAAGCGATGACATGGAAAGGCGTGTGTTGCACTTTGGAGGACCGGTGTGCCTCACGGAACGGACTGTCTTGGTCTTTGCCTGGGGTTGGAATCATTAACACACACACACACACACACACACACACACATTGTGAAAATTGTTAAGGAATATACTGATACACACGCACACGTAAAAGTACACGCAAACTGTAGNACACACACACACACACACACACACACACACACACACACACACAGACACACACACACACACACACACACACACAATCTAACTCCACCTTCCTTTCCCTCTCTACCTCTCTCTCTCTCTCTCTTATACATGCGGACTACTTCTTCCACTCAGTCTTTACGCTTCTCTCTCTCATCCCTCTTCACTTGTCTCTCACTAACATACCTTCTTCCGTTTCTTTCTCCTTCTTCCGTTTCTTTCTCCTCTGTCATCCTTACTCTCTTTTCTTCCCATCTCTCACCATTACTCTCTCTTGCCTTCCCATCTCTCACCCTTTCTCTCTTTTGTTGCCCACTTTCATCCTTACTCTCTTTCTCTCCTTCCTTCCCGTCTCTCACCCTTACTAACATTCTCTCCCTTCTCTCACCTTTACTCTCACTTTCCTTTCCCCCTTTCACCTTTAATTTCTCTCTCCATCCCGTCTCTCACCCGCACTCACTCTACTTCCCATCTCTCACATTTACTCTTGTTTTCATTCTCCTCTCCTTTTCTCTCTCACTTTCCTCTCTCACACTTCCTCTCCCTCTCGGTCAGTTCCCACAGTTCATCAGTATGCCCCGCCTCGCCCCCTCAGGCAGGGAACAGGTTAGAGCCAACACTTTTTTTTTTTCTTTCACCTGAAGGAGTGATGACTTTTCTGGCCTGTCAGTCAAGGGGGTGTGAGGTGGGGGAAATTTTGAATCTGGTGTGTCTAAATCGAAATGGAAAAGATGTGTACGAATGGACTGGAAGAGGGATGAATTACTGATTCCATGTTGGACGCAAGAAGACAAATTTGTACTCAAGGGAGATGGGAGGAGGAGAAGGGGAATTATATATACTGGTGCTTTGTTTATGTCGAAACTGGACGAGAAGTTGAATGTGATGCTCTTTTTTTTTTAAATTGGAGTTTATGTTAAAATTAAAATGTCGACTTTTGTTGTTGGATGATGAAAATGGAAGAAAATTATATCGCGAAATCTGCGTCGAAATGAGTATTATTATGACGAACTGAAGATCGATAAGTATTGAAGGGTGCTGTCAGAGTTTCCCTTTAGTCGTGAAGCTATGCGAAGTCGTTTTATTTTTATTTCGGGACACAGTTAAGCATCATCATCATCACCCTTACCACCATTATCACCATCATCGTCATCGTCGTCATTACTTTCTCACATACGCATACGAAGAGTTCAAGCCTTTTAGTAGTACTGAATTATAACATCAGGTAATGTGCAAGATACACTGATGACCTGTTCTGGCAGCGTTCGGGAAAGATAAATTAAAGCACAGAACAAGATAAAAAGTAGAATTACTTGCGAAGCCTACCCAGTAATCTGAAGCCATGCGAATTTCGAAATGATGTGTTAATCATTTGTGTGTGAGGGATTTCCTTCGTCTGAGTAAAAACCGTAAGACGATAACGACTTGGCAGTTGTTGTTGTTGTTGCTTAACGCGGTATGTGGTTATATCGCTGAAGGTGCTAAATCCATCATATATATTAGGAGTTTCTTTCATGTCGCTGGAACTAGGCAGAAAACACGACCTTCAGAAGTACGTGTAGTACGTGTAGTTCTTTACAAGCCCAAATTCGAATATCTGAATAAATTTTGTTAAAGGTTACTAGGGGTGACTAAAGCTAATAAATACGGCATTTTTGTGAAATACTATGAAGTTATGCCCAGCTCTGTATTGTTGACTCTGGTAAGTTTTAGTTAGTTTTAAGACATTTTCTTTTAAATATTTCCGGAAAATCCCCAGAAATGTCCAGATTATGTGTCAGCCAATTTATCAAAGATCTTGACGTCACTCGGATGAAAAAATGCATGGCCGGAAGGCTACAAACAAAGGCGGAGATTGTGGAGAATTTTGCATGCCATAGGACGATGGTGAGCCCGACACCCGCTTAAGATGAGGGCCCTTCACGTCCACAGGTGTGAGGACCAGTGGCAGGTTTGGTATTGGAGAGAGAGAGAGAGAGAGAGAGAGAGAGAGGGTACAGGCTGTCATTATGGATATAAATCATGAGCAACAGCCCGGGGGATATATCAGCGTAAATAGAGTCAGACAGAAGACTTGAATAACAAGCGGATGGGGGTGTGGCTATGTGATGATTGATCTCAGTTTTACTTTCTGGTCTGCGGATCTTATTCACCACATATTGGGGATAGGTTGATGATGATGATGATACTGTTGGTGATGATGATGATGATACTGTTGGTGATGAGAGGCAAACAGAGAAAGATCTGATCCAGGAAATTACGATTACTTAACAAATTTGTTGATTTAAAGAATGCAAAGAAAATCGTTGAAATTATTTAAAGAGAACAGAACGAAAGAAACTCATCCGGTAATAATCCATTCAACGTTTCAGCTGTTAAAATAACTAGTTTTTACATCACTCCCAGCAGCAGTCTTTTATATTTCCATCCTTAACAAGCATCACAAGATCAGTTAAGTTACAGCTACAGTATAACGTTAGTCAGGTTACACATGTTTCTGATACATAGACGCACCAACATCTTCCTTAAACACTGCATCGTCATCTGTGTCATCCATCACTTGGAATTTCATCACCATCTCTCCCTTTATCATAACTGCCACCCCTCACATAATCACTGTGCCCCCCTCCCCTCCCCCCACGCACACCTTATTCGTCACTGCCACCGCTTATTTCTGTCACTACACACATCCTCCTCACCATACATGGATCCCTACCCAGTACACACATCCATATAGCCCTTACCACACCTACTGTACCTTACCACATTCACACCACTTTCACCACACCCTTCACATCACACTTACGACCCCTACCACTCACCACGCACTCTGTTTATTAATTTTGTTTTCACCCGACGGAACTAGACCTCTCACACAACTTGAAAGCACTCTCTTGCTTGAATGAAATTATATTTCATAGTTATCAGGTGGGAATGAGTCTCCTTGGTTACTAGTCAAGTCGACCCTCCAGTCTGACTACATTTGGTCACTAACTGAGCTTAAAAGGATTAAGGATCTCCGTCATGTCAAACGCGCTATGGAATCTCTAACCCTTCCTGCTCATTACATCCATTTCTCCCTTCCCATCCTACTCCAGTTCACTGCCAACACTGCATACTTCACCACTCACTACCACGGCCTCTACCACCAATCCACCCCCACACCAACCACTACCATACTCATTACTTCCAGTCCACTCCCACACAACATCACTGCCACACTCACTACCAATACCCCACACCCCCACCACCCACTGCAACACTCATTACTCCCACTCCATCTCCAAACCACACTGTTTTAACACTCCACCTCCCACCCTCCACTACCACACCCACCTTCCACTACCACACCCACCATTCCCACTCCACCCACACACCACCCATTACTACACCCACTACCAACAGCCCCACGACTCACTGCCACACCTACGTCCCATCCCCCACCACCCACTACGGTACCACACCCCACGACTCTCAGACTAGTTAATCAGATTATCACGTCCTCACTCCCCCAGAGAGAGAGAGAGAGATGTGCTGTTGGTCACGAAGGCTTTATGCAGACCTCATATGGAGCGCCCTAAGACCCATATGGGGGGGGGGACGTGAAGTGTGTTGCACCGTTATGGCGTGATAGAGTTATGGAGTCTGAGGAAGATGTGATGGTGGGTCTTTCATTACATTCTATTATTACCCCACCATCGCCATCTGCAGTAGTACATGGTGTTGGAAAAGCCTCTGTGTGGTAGGAGACGGGAGGTTTGATAGTGTACTGTGAGTTTGTGTGGTGAGGTTTGATGATGTGTACTGTAACGTGTGTGGTGTGGTAGTGAGCGAGGTGTAGCAGTGTGATATGAAGTGTGGCGGTGTAAGATGTGACCGTGTGTGTGTGTGTGTGTGTGTGTGTGTGTGTGTGTGTGTGTGTGTGTTTTGAACTGAACAGATTTTGGCGAGGCTACGATGATATTCCTCCGATCGCCTGAGGATTACTGATCAAGTTTTCCAGTGATGGCGGGTGAAATGCATTCGTGGCCAAATGTTTTGATTTGTTATTCTTACGTGTATTTTCTGCTCTCCTGCATCTCGTCCTCATTTTTTGCAGGACTAAATAAGTAACTAGATGAAAGAAACTGGTTAGGAAAAGGAAGAAGTAAAAAATTAACTCCTTCAATTGAATAACGTATATTTAATTTAATGCAGGCTGTTTCCGGACAATTCATTCAGCTTCGGAATGATCTGTGGCAGTGAAGGGATTAAAGAAGACCAATTCCAGCCCCTACAGTTCGAAAAGTCTCTCCTAAGCTGAATGTAAATCGTCTGTCTGTGGTAAGAATTAAATGCGAAATGAAGGTGGCCAGCTTGAAGGAGTCAGCAGTTTGGATTCTTAGTGGCACATAAGCCTGAGACACACACTGCCCTCTTTCTCCTGGTGGAACATACTGAGTCAATATTTGGAGAAAGCAAAGGAATGGGAAAAAAATGGAAGAGAGAGAGAGAGGGAGAATATTACACACACACACACACACACACACACACACACACACACACACACACACACATAGATAGGTAGATACATACATACATATACGGTCGAGAAACTCCAAACAGCCTTTTATGGTCCCAAGAGAACAGTCTGGCCTCAGCATTATTATTACCGTAATGTTTATACCTCAGTTATGGAAGTAAGAAAAAATAATAGTACGATAGAGATAGCTATTTATAAGGAGAGGTGAAGTGGGACATGGAGATAGAGAGGGAAGGAGAAATAGAAAGCCAGGAAAAAGAAAGCAGGTCGAAGATTACCAGATGGGCTTCTTGGTCCAGACCTCCGCTATGTTGGGTCCACAATGGGGGGTTGTTGACCAGTGTGAGGGCACGGGGCACGGAGGGGGGGATTAGGGCAAAGGGGAGGGGGGTGGAAATGGACACAGGAGGTGAGAGGCAGGGAAACTTAGGGAATGGGGACTATTGGGGGAAGGGATACTTAGAGAGTGGGATACGAGTAGGGTTGTGAGATTTAAGGGAAGGGGAAGTTGAGGGAAAGGGTACAAAGAAGGAATGATGGGGTAGGGGAACTTAGGAAACTGGAAGTCGGAAGAAAGGAGTACTTACAAGGAAAAATTAGAGGTGGGGGACTTTAATGAAGAGGAAGATGAGAGGGATTTAGGGGGAAAGGGGAGGTAAGAGGAGGAGGACCCAGGGGTGAGGGAAATGTGGGAGGGGGATTTAAGAGAAGGAAGAGATGGGGAGGGGCACTAAGGAGAAGGGGGAGATGGGGGAAGGGAGCTTTGGAGAAAGGAGAAATGAGAAGGCTGACTTAAGGGAAGGGAGAGATGGAGAGGATGATTTAGATGGGGGAGGGGAAGTTAGGGGGAAAGGAGCGCTGGGGGAGGGGGATAATTAACATGGGGGAGACAGAAGGGAGAGGAAGTAACGGGAAAGGAGAAGAGGCTGTGGGATGGAGGAAGATGGGGATTGGGGTATTTGGGAGGGATAGGGTGGGGTTGTGGGGATGAGGGAGGTGGGGCATTTTGAGGACTTTTCTCAATCTCAAGCCAGGTAGGGAGGAGGGAGAGGTCAGGGGACTTCTCTCCATCTCGAGCAAAATTCTTCTCGCCTTAGGTCCCTCATGCCTCGGATTTCTTTTGTTGGTCAAAGTCAAACAATAATCAGCATACAGGCAGCGATGGGGGGGGGGGGGGGTAGGGGTGGTCTGGTGTCTGGTCTGATCTGGTCTGGTCTGGGTCATCTACCATTTTTTTTTTCATTTTAGCCTACCTGCCTCCTTGATGGAACCATTTAGAGGTTGCAGACTTTGCGTCGAGCCCTAAATGGCGCAGTTTGTTAGTGCCATTATTTTTGTTTTCACTGTCGATAGGGAAGCCTCGTTATGGGTTCTTTGTATTAAGCAAAACCTAAATACAGTGTAGGTCAGGTCTGGATTCTGTTTTTGCTTGTTCATGTGCGCCATTGCACACTAACACCAAAAACTATCGGTGCACAACAGACGTTAAATATTATGACACAGGGACTGAAGAATACCGGGAAATGCGGTTCTGTCCTTGCATGCGTAGGTAGCCCAGATGGTGGCTGATTGTCATATCACTTATTGTCTGTAGCCTGTACAGTATAACATGTAAGGGAAAGCCGTATATAAATACAGGCAATAACGGGTTGTTAATTGCACTTAGTTGGATAATTACTGATGCCATCGAACCCACAGTGCACCGATACTTTTTGAAGCTGGTGTGCATTTTTGCATTATTGCATGGATGGTAATGAATTTTTGTTGTTACGTGACACACTATTGTAGGCTGGTCATCCCAATAAAGGTAAGCCATTTTCGCCTTAATTTAACATCATTGGCGTGGAAATAAGTGAAGCTGTTGCTTATGTATTAAAATCAAGGAACTTAAATCAGTTACTGGGCGTTTTTTATGGTTCTTCGTACATAGAGATTAAGCTTAATTTTCCCCATCAGTACTCAGAAATACTCGAGATTTAGTGCCATAATGTGTACCACAGGTTGCCGAGAAAATAGGATTTACATTATGATACTGGCACAGTGTAACAGTTGGTTGTAAACAAAGATAAAATTAATAACTAAAAAGCGATTCATATAGTTTATGGCGGCTGTAAGATGCGTGAGCTAATATAGGATGCTTTTGTGGTAGTACTGCTGTAGGTTAACAGTTATTGGCAGGTGCAGTTTAGATTTCTTAAGCAACTGATGGTAAATTAACAGAGGTACTGTTTACATTAAGCAACTGATAGTAAATTGATATTCATGGTTGTCATGACTTCGTCCTTAAGTTTGTTACTGTAGGTATGTTCGGGGTTCCATCAAAAAAGAATTCTGGCTGATAGATGTTTTGTATGTTGCTAGTTAATGCCCCTCTTTTCTCATTATCTAAGTATGTTTTCAGTTAATGTCCCTGTTTTCTCACTGTCTACTGTAGTCATAGATAACATATTCATTTGATAGAGTATTTCGACCTTATAGCGGAGCTTAAAGCAGATCATTTGGGCAGTTTACCTTAAAACCATTGTAATAACAGAAATAGCAATTATTTGTCTGCATTACCAGTTATAGATCTGCAGGTAAGAAGTGAACACTGTCTGACCACACAGTGCCAACACCGGGGTCAAAAGACGTGCCATTCATATCGAAAGTTGTTGAAAAAGTATCATTTCACTTTTTTTAATCGTATCAGCAAAATGACATCAGAATTTCCTTCTTGCATAAGATACCTTCACCAGTATCCATTAATATGCATTGTTGGGTGTCAACAGAACCGGAAGTCAAAAACTTTTATGGAATCAGATAATTTTTTTTTTTTCATTCTATGCGATGATTATGAGGTATTTGCTCTAGTCTGTATATATGTATATTATATTTATTTTGTAGTTTGACAGTATATTTTATTATCAAGATAATGAAACAATAAGTATACTGTATTTTTCTGAAACGCAATCTCCCTCCCTAAAGGCAAGTGACGGCCCTTGTTGACATTATGGGATCGAAAAATCCCCAGTTGCCTTTTAGGCACTTGAATTGTGGAGGCATATGACCTTCAGCCTAACTAGTGTTTTAGACCACCACACCACCCGACCGGTAGAAAACCAGGGGCATTCCATAGCTATCCATTCCGGGTTCTCGTTGCGACGGGTGACAGGTTAGAAAATGGCGGCACCAACACAGCTCCTGCCCATAAATAAGGCACACAACATACCTGCAGATGTGGCGGACTCAGTTAGTTCCTAGCCTTGTGTGTGTTTGTGGGGAAGACTTTGTTACAGGGCATTGTCAACGAGTCGGGGAAGTGTCAGGGTCGAAGTGTTCTTGAGTTTTCCTAAAGAGTCATTGCGGCGGAAAGTTTGCCATAGCTCGAGAGCACAGCATTCTTAATGAGTCTGAACCATGGATTAGGTTATATACTTGGGCCGGCTGTTCTACAATGACTCGGTGCTGTGTAAAGTTTGCCAGGGATTCGGAGAGGAAGAGTAATTTGTTAATGATTTTGCGATGAATTCATTGTAACAAACTTTTACCAGAGTCTGTAAGTTTTGGCAACGAACTGGAGAACCAGAAAGATAACTTCGATAACATTGTTGCATGTAATAATAGTTTTGGTACAACACAGTTTTATGTGGCTTCGGAGAGACCATTGGAACTAGAAGGGATAAATGGTGAATGATTCCGACTATTTAACGAGATGTCCCGTAAGCTGATTATAATCGTCTGGTGATGATGATGATGATGGTAATAATAATAATAATAATAATAATAATAATGAAATTTAATGGTATTTAAAGGGTTAATCTCTGGTAAAGAGCCGATTTGGTGTGGCGGAAGCAGCTCTTGAGAGAGAGAGAGAGAGAGAGAGAGAGAGAGAGAGAGAGAGAGCATGCAGGTGTGTGTGTGTACATTCGCCAAGGGGTCAGGGAGGCAGATAGGTTAATCGAGTTGCGAGAAAGTTTAAGCAGTAGTCAAAAGCTTAGATGGTATGACACAGAGCTTAGGCGTTGTAATAAAAGAGTTAGTACAGAAGAAAGCTTATATGGTTTGCCTGTGTTGTAGATAGCTTAGTCTGTGTGATAGAGAGCCTCGATCGGTGTTTCATCTCGGTGGAAAAGCACTAAAGTCTGAAAGCTTACAGAAACCTGCCCTGTCTGAAGAAAACTGAACAGAAGAGAGCCAAAATCAAGGGTCATTATTTTGAGAAGTTTAGATATACTGCATTTAGAAGACTGGAGGTCATAGCTGAGAGATAGACAAACTGAGGAGTACACTGTTGGCAAAAGAAAAAAAAAAGTCTATAGCCCCTCCAGCTTGTCTCTCCATGGACTTAGGAATTAGTGTCTTGACTCCGAAGCAGACGATACAGAAGACAAAAGAAGCCGGAGAGACGACTGGATTTTTGTTGCCGATACTGCGTGAAGGACAGATTGGCTGAGTTGGCAGGAGTCGTGGTAGTAAAAAGCTTAATCAGTACAGCAGAAAGCTTTGACGGTGTGACGGGGAGTGTGTTGTCAGGCCTCGGGAGTGATAGAAAGCTTGCACAACACTCCGAGGATAGAGTACACACCGAGGGAGAGAGAGAGAGAGAAAGCTGATAGATAGTGCCAACTGTTTACCTTCGACGGGCGGACCTGATGGCATGTAGAGTTGAGAGAGAGAGAGAGAGAAAGAGAGAGAGAGAGAGAGAGAGAGAAGGTGGGAGGGGGGGACAGACTATATGAGAAATGGGCCTGCTGGGTGAAGCTGAGGTCATGCAATGTCTTAGTCAGTCTGTCTGTTAATGTCTGTCAATTTGTCTGTCTGTCTAGAAATTTGTATATTTATCTGTTAATTTATATGTTTTAATCTGTCTGATAAGTTAATTAAGTCTAATAATCTGTACAGTGGTCAGTTAATATGACTTAATTTGCCTTTCACTGTCTACTTGTCTTAAATGTGGTAATTTATGTCTCTTAATGTCTACTTGTGAAATACCATTCTGTCAGTTTATCTCCGTGCCTAATAAGCTGCTGTCACCGTTATTTTATTCCTCAGAATATCATAGGAAATACGTCCTTACACTGAAACTGTTATTCCCTCTCTACGCCTCACCCCTAACCCCACACGTCGTACCTGTATTGGGGGACAGCAGGTACAGCACCTTAAATTCTGTAGCAGTTCATAATAACCCTCAGCCCTCCCCGCCACACCGCACCACCAGTCCCCCCTCCCCGCCACACCGCACCACCAGTCCCCCCTCCCCGCCACACCGCACCACCAGTCCC
>JAGKTI010035700.1:0-11208 GCA_018397915.1 Birgus latro | reverse complement strand
AACAAGGAAGGCACTGTTACCTGTGGGAGGGTCTGTGGAGGAAGCGGCCAGCCATTGATAAGGCTGCCTGGCATATAACTCTTCAAATGTGACAGGAGTATTTGCCTTAGGGATCGTACCCGAACTAGAAACATGAGGAGTTGTACTCACCCTCTGGGGAGCAGGAGCACTGACGGCCTGTGGAGGAGAGTTCACCGTCTCAGGGGGACTAGTGAACTGTGAGGGAGGAGCTGTACTCATCATCTGGGGAGCAGGAGCACTGACGGCCTGTGGAGGAGAGTTCACCGTCTCAGGGGGACTAGTGAACCGTGAAGGAGGAGCTGTGCTGTCGGGACCGGCACCATCGTGCGCTTGTTGAGGAATGAAGGCTGCTGCACTCGCCTCCTGCCTCCGATACGCTGGGGCTGGTGTCGAAAAGGTNCTCTTCAGGACGAACAAGACTCTGCCTGACAGTACAACCTGAGGAACCATTGTCTCTCAGTACATTAACAGAAACACCTCCCACAAACCCTGGCTGAACAAGGAAGGCACTGTTACCTGTGGGAGGGCCTGTGGAGGAAGCGGCCAGCCATTGATAAGGCTGCCTGGCATATAACTCTTCAAATGTGACAGGAGTATTTGCCTTAGGGATCGTACCCGAACTAGAAACATGAGGAGTTGTACTCACCCTCTGGGGAGCAGGAGCACTGACGGCCTGTGGAGGAGAGTTCACCGTCTCAGGGGGACTAGTGAACCGTGAAGGAGGAGCTGTGCTGTCGGGACCGGCACCATCGTGCGCTTGTTGAGGAATGAAGGCTGCTGCACTCGCCTCCTGCCTCCGATACACTGGGGCTGGTGTCGAAAAGGTTTGTCCCGGTTGGCGATTACGTGGCTGATACTGCTGCTGTTTAGGGTACTGCTGCTGGTTAGGGTACTTGTTGTACCTCTTCCAGTCAGGTTTCTGTGAATTCTGCCACTGGTCCTTCTGCGGTTTGCCTGGACCATGACCATTACTTTGAGAATGGCCTTGATGCTGGGTTTCAGTCTGGGACTGCTTACCAGATTTAGCAGAGTCTGTCCTGTTCCAGGACTGTTGCTTACGTTTTTCGTACCCATATGCACTAAAGAAAGCATCAGCGGTTTGTACCATTTCTGATGCGTCCTTCACTTTGGACATCTTTAGCTGGGCTACAAGCTCAGCAGGCCACGACTTTTCTAGCTGTGTACGCAGCACGAGGTCAATCACTCCCTCTTGTGTGCTGGGAGTCTCGTCCTTCTCCATCCACTCGCCCAAATATGCCGTGAGACGGTCGAGGAACTGAACGGCTGTCTCCTTTTCCTGGAGACGCGCCTTCATGAACTGACTTCTAGCATGATCAACAGTAAGACCGTACGCTTTGATGAGTGCGGACTTCATCATCNCATACGTGAGATTCTCTCCGCGAATTCTGTGGAGAATGTCGAGGGCGGGGCCCTCAAACAGGCTAAGAAATTGAAGCCGCTTAGCTGCCTCATCCAGATCGTACAGGTTTGCCATGTCTTCGAAACGAGCTATAAATGGCTCGATTCGCTCGCCTTCCTTGTAAGAGGGAAGCTTGAGACGTGGAGTCGCTAGAATAGGCGCTGAGAGAGCAGAAGTGGAGCTTGAATTGGCTGCACCCGGTGTGCCTGAAGCCATGGAGTCTCGCCTTAGCTTTAAGACTTCTAATTCGTGTTCACGTGCTTGGCGTTCGTGTTCACGTGCTTGGCGTTCGTGTTCACGTGCTTTGTCTCGTTCTCGTTCCTCGTACTCACGTAGTTGGCGGTCGTGTTCACGTTGCCACTCCCGGTCCTCCCGCTCTTTCTCTCTCTGCCGTTCCTCGCACTCCCGCTGGCGCTCGCGCTCCTCCCGCTCTTTCTCTCTCTGCCGTTCCTCATACCCCCGTAGTTCTTTCTCATGCTCGCGTTGAATTTTCCGCTCTTCACGGGCGGCATTTTCACGTTCCTGCTCGCTATTGAAGCGCGACAGGACATAATCGCGAATTTCCTGGGGGTTAGTGAGCCCCATCTCTTTAGCTTCTTGCACGAATGTACTGTGCTCCATCGTGCTTGGTTAAGACTGAGTGACAACTGAGACTAAGTATGAGTGAGTGATTCCGTAATAAATTTTTGGCTAGGAGTTTATCCTGGTATGAGGTCGCCAGATGTCAGGGGAAAATGAGAGTTTGCTCTGGCGTGTCGCCAGATGTCAGGGGAAATTTAAGTATTCCCAAGAAATAATGAAATATTGTATAATTGGTATACAATGTATAGCTAAGTGTGCTATGTCAATTCTCTAGGGTCGAGAATTACAAACTTCCTCAACGGCACGCAGCAGAGAACTAGACAGAGTACTCTATTGAGCTGCAATATTGTACCGTTGGCCTACGAGAAAGTTTCTTCTCCCCCCCCAACAATCAAAAAAAAATTATAATAATAATAATAACAGGCTCTTGGCTGAGCCAACTCCCAGCTAGCACAACGGATTTAAAAAGTGATGTCAAAGCTGGCCTAAGTACCGGCCGTGATTTAATTCAAAAGTTGTGCTAACGCAGAGTAGCAAACTGTATTAAATAACAGAGTGGAGTAATTAAACACAGTTAATAACTTTAACAAAGCTCAAGAAAAGAACTGTGAATTTATTAATTACAAAGAAATGAATTTACGTTACATGAAATTCAAATCAAATAAAGGAATGCACTCACTCGCTCAAACACTCAGATAACGGCTAAATATTTCAAAAAGCTTAGCCTAGGAAAAAACCAGAAAATACTGATCGGTATGGATGAACAGAGCTGCTGTGACGATCACCAAAGTGGGTGGGGCTGCAGGAGACACGCCAATACAAGCTGAAATCTGAAAACGCTAGAAAAGCACAGAGCCTAGAAAGGCGTTCCGCGTCCCGCCGTGTCTACAAGCAAACTAAACTCCCATTTGAATCGGTGGCGCGACGAGCGTGGGAGGTGCGCGCGCCGACGTGTAACGGCTAACGCGCCAAGAGACAATTCAAATTTACGGGACGATGTCACGACTCAACACAATGTTACAATGTAGAAAATTCGTGACAACTACATACATCCTCATGACAGCCTTAACCCATCCAGTCCCGGCCGGATTTTTACCCAGCCTACCCCCAGGTCCCGATCGATGTTCAGCTTTTTGTTTTTTGGTTCAAACCTTCTCTTTGGTGAGAAACATCAGAAATTAATAGAGAAATTGCGATCCTGGGGTTAGATATGTTGATACAGGTGTCACTCAACCTTATGTTTTCCTTCTTTTTCAGGGTACCTGGCTAAAGAAAACGAACTATGGAAGGGTTAATTAATTAAAGCCACTTTAAATTACGTATTTATTTCATTTATTTGGTACGAATTTATGTGTAGTACAAGTCTATATTGGATTTTACACAATAATATAGGCGTTTATAAGAACTGTTCACTCACCCAAAACCCCAGAATATGGCACCTTCCTCTACGACATTACCACCTCATCACTTCTGTTTGTTGCTACCTCTAGCTTCTTTGTTTCTTTGTCCTCCACCTCAGGAATCACTTTCAACATGAATTTCGTCATTGGAGAGACCGTGGGGCAACATACCTTTACTGGCCAGGTTACAGGTAACAGGTGAATTGCCCAGTGTGGGGGGGAGGGGGGAAGGGGGGGTTAGGTGGGGCCAGGCAGTATCCCCTCTTGACAGCAGGTAGAGGAAGGTCTCCCACATATGCCTACCAAAAATCACCCGCGAATATTGAAAAATGTGCACACAATGGCCCTTGCAATTGAGTGACGTACGATGCACATCGTTGGGTCTGTCCGCGGAAAAAAGTAGCAACGTGCATCGTACGTCGATGGGACTCGGCGGGTTAAGTACTGAGCCTTCCCATTTACATATATTTTCAGTACCTTCCACGTTCCTTGTCTTCCTGTTAAATGGCTTCTCCAGGTCCATGAAAGCAGCATGTAACTTTTTTCTTTTCTCTATCTTTTCACAAAACATCTTGAAACACATCTCGTCTACACCACCATCCCATTCCTAGAACCCCTTGTTCCTGTCCAGATAACTACTCCTCTTACTCCACAGTTCTAGCAACAAAAATTCTACTTCATATTTTTTCCTTTTATTCAGTGAAGACAAATACCATATGATAACAACCCCCCACTTTCACTTTGAGCAAAGGAACTAATATAACAGAATTCTAACCCTCTGTAATTCTTATCTCCTTTCCAGACACATCTTCCGTATAGATGCTATCACTGCCTCCACCTCGAACTTCAACATTTCACCAGACATCGACAATTCCTGGTGTTTTTCCCATTTTTGCTCTCCTTAAGTCCTTACAGTCTGATACCTTCTTTCCCCTCTACTTTTGCCCGTCAGTGTGCAATTTTTGCAAGGACTGTGTGATACAGTGGTAAAGTGTGCGTTTTCGTACACTGAAGAACGAGGGTTTTCGACCTGCCAGGGTGATAAACTTTGGGAGTGTTCTTCCAAAAAAATAATGCTTTGGCGAACATAAGGGGTGCTGTGGTTGAACCTGTGTTGCCTACTATAAAGTATGCTTGCACCCTGTTGGCTTGTGTGGCCCAATTACACTTGGTTCACAGATTACACACACATCCAAAGCCACTCCATCAAAACAATCACTCTTACAAGCACTTCTCACCCTACATACAATCTTCGCAGAGCACCACATGTTGGTGGAGTGGAGAATGATACACCAGAAAGAAAGAAAGAATGAATGAATGAATGAATACATTAACCCGAGGTGTCCCGACAATGTATGGGTACATCGCAACGTTTTGTCATGGTGACACCTGACGACGTACCCATACGTTATGCAACTGCAAGGACCGTCATTTGCACATTTTTCAAGTTTCACAGGTGATTTTTGGTAGGCATATATGGGAGACCTTTCTATACCCGCCACCAGGGAGGGGTACTGCCTAGCCCCACCTGACCCCCCTCCCCCCCACATGCCATTTTCTCGGCAATTCACCTGTTAGCAGTGACCTGGCCAGTAAAGACGTCATGCCACGGTCTCTCCAATGAAAAAATCATGGTGAAAATGATTCCTGAGGGGGAGGACAAAGGAAGAAACAAGCTAGAGGGAGAAACAAACAGGAACGATGAAGTGGTAATGTCATAAAGAAAGGTACCATATGTTGATGTTTTTGGTGAGTGAGCATTGCTTATATCACCTATATTATTGTGTGAAAACCAATATCCTCTTGTACTACATATAAATTCGTACCAAATAAATAAATAAGTATGTAATTTAACTAGTTACCCCTCCCATAGTTCGTTTTCTTTGAAGCCAGGTACCCTCATAGAGCATGAAAAGGTAAGGGTACTCTCACCTGTAGCAACATTTATAAGCACAGGAGGGCGATTTCTCCATGAATTTTCGATGTTTCTCACCAAAAGCGGAGGTTCGAGCTAACAAAAAAATCCAAATCTGGTTGGGATGGGGGGGGGCAGTGGCGGAAAGTCGGCCGGGATGTGACAGGTTAAGGGGGGGCGGTGACAGAATCGGTAAAGAGTCTGCCTGCAGTCCTAATGGACCCGGGTTCGAATCCCGGCTGGGGCAGGGAACAGTTTAAAGATTTGATATTCATAAAATGCAGACTTTTCTGATTACCAGATGACCTGCCAACATGTCGTAAAAGTACCCTGGCCAATACCAGTGCACTAATCCTGTATGAGACAGCCCTAGCATGTATTCAGTATGGATGATGAGTGTTAGCGCCGAAGTGGTAACATATAGGAGGACTACTGGGACTTGGGGATAGGCCCTGAGGCCTTTGTCCAGAGTTGGACACGTTAAAAAAATATATATAAATAAAAAAATAACAAATACAAATAAATCGACATTAATAATTACTAAAAAATATAATAATAATAACAACAGCAACAACAACAACAATAATAACAACAATAGTAATAATATAGTAATAATAATAATAATACACTAAACAGAGCCAAATTCACCATCCATTCTTTTCAAGATGGCTTAACACATAGTGCTAAAGAATTGAGGGTCGTAGGCAGAAGGAAGTACACACTTAGTGAGACAGCTTCTGAGTTGGCCTGTTGCATACATGAAAAATTAAAAGTATCAGTTAACTCTTGCATTGGAGAGTTGGAGAGAAATGTGGTAAGAGTACGCTGCCAGACGGATGCCACGAGAGTGTCATAATAGAGGAGGGAAAACAAGCAGACAGTTCAGAAATGCAGTGATCATTAAATCAGCGACAGAAAAGAAACAAAGATGCAATAGTGAAGCACAGAAAGAGAGGCTTAAAGTCAGTAAGAGAAGGAGACATAATGGAACGAAAAAATTTTAATTCTACCCTTTTTAGACGAGCTGTATATGGGGAGCTTTTCCCCTCCATGCAACTCACACACACGGGAAAGATTTAGTTCACGCAGTAACGAATAAGAACCATGTGCAGGCGTAAAGAAGGCATTACTTTCATCCTCTGCATTTAGTACCTTGTTTAAAACGTTCTCCCTCTGATCATTTACTTTCTCTTCATCAACGTTTTGTCATGATTATCATTCCCCTCTCTAATAATTCCCTTTTCACCTTGTCTGACTTTCTTGACCTTCTTTCACAAGTTTCTTTCAATCCTTCCATTTTGCACTCAGATTCCTTCCAAACACATCCTCCATTTTGTTCGTACTCTGTCTTGCTTGTTCCTTTACCTCTCTCCCCTTCTCAGCAAACAACTGTCTTTCCATCCTCCCATATCCTTAGCTCCTCTACACCTCATCGAATCACTGTATAGTCTCCTTTCTTTCGCACCTCTTTTCATCTCCTCACCCTACCATGCAGTGCCTTTCACCCCGTTATGTGAGTGCCTTTCACCCCATTATGTGTACTTCCCACCTTGCACACATCACTTGCTGCACAGATTTCGTCTTAGTTTACTTTACACATACCTTTCAGCTTCTCAATCTGCTCTAAATCACATACACCCAGTCGTTCCTACATTCCTTTCTTATACCTCACGGGCTCTTCCTCCTCCTGCACAATGCGCTTATCCTTCTTATCACTTGCCATGTACCGTATTCTTGTGGATCGTCTTGCACCTAAAATGATACTTGCTATTGCCAAGCCCTTCCCTGCGCAAATGTTCATCAGGACACTACCATTCCTGTACACCTAAGAGAGACATCCAACTGTCCAACCTCCAATATCTGTTCTAACATTCCCCACTTTTTGATTCACATATCTATCCAGAAAGACTCTGGCTTCTTTTAGGTTTCGCTAGAAATGCTTCTGTATTAGTCCAGAACTAGTCTTTCTCTCCACCCACTTTATCCTCCGTAGGGAAAGAGACGCATCCAGTCGCCCACGCTTGAATTCATATTTTAATTCTAACACATAACAATACCTCCTCTAACTTATTATTATTATTATTATTACTGTTATTATTATGATAATAATGATGATGATGATGATATGATAATGATGATGATGATGATTATTATTATTATTATTAAAATTATTATCATCATCATTATCATCTTCCATCCATCCATCCAATAATCCATATGTCATTCACTCCTTTTTTGCTCCATCATACTTGCAATTTCTTTATCTCAGGATTTATCTTGGAAAGATCATATTACCTCTCTTGTAAAATCTGCGTCCAAGAGATTATATGTGCTAAACCGACGCCATACCTTCTTTACCCCTGTACAGTTGTTGACTATACACGGGTTTTATTCACCCATGTGTAGAGTACAACTGTCATGTGTAGGGTGGCTCCCCACATACAGCTCCCCTCAACATGGTGGGGTCAAAGGCTTTTCGTCTCATATACTCGCCTCCTCTTACTGGTTCCCTTCAATCCCTACCTCTTTGCCTCTGTTGCATCTTTATCTTTTTTTTATCACTTCTTCAATGGTCACTGCTCCTCTGAACAGTCTGCTTGCACTTCTCCACCACTATGGCTGGTGCTTAGCAATCATCTAGCAGCAAACTAGGAGGTGGCTCAATCGGTAGAGAGGTGGCCTGCGGTCCCACGGACCCAGGTTCGAATCCTCGCTGGGGCAGGGAACAGTTTAAGGATATGAAATTCAGCAAATCAGGCTTTACTGATCTACCAGAAGACCCGCCGACATGTCGTAAAAATACCCCCGCTAATACCAATACACCAGTCCTGTATGAGACAGCCCTAGCATGTATTCACTATGGACGGTGGGTGTTAGCGCCGAAGTGGTGACATGTAGAGGTATGTGGCAGTATGTAGGAGGACTGCTGGGCCATGATAGCAGGCTGTCAAGCCTATGCCCAGAGTCGGACACATTAAAAAAAAAAACTGTCATCCCTTTTCTGATCAATTCTCTAATGCAAGAGTTAACCGTTGCTCTCAGTCCTTCACATATAAAATAGGTCATCTCTGGAACTGTCTTCCTCTGTCTTTGTTTCATACTGCCAGTGACCTCCAGTCTTTCAAAATGCAGTTTGTCCAGGCATCTCGAAATGTACAGATCTTGAATTGGGCTCTCTGTTATCTTAATTTTGCTTTTGTTTTTATCTTGAAAGGAAAGATCTTGTGAGTTTCAGGTCTTTGATTCCTTGTCCCCGGCATTAAGTTACTCAGTCCCAACATTTATAGCAAAAGAAACCAAGCTCGTTCTTCCCCTAAGTGGCATTATGCGAGCAATAAATCTGAGACACCAGTCCGATACAACATTTAACAACTCCATCCAGATAGAGCACCTAAGCCCACTACACCACCAGTCATTATTTGGTTATAACATTTCCTTCCCACGTAGTAAATGGTTTCATGGGTTACAGGAAACCATTTACCTTGTAACTCAGTGTGTTACCTGAAAGCAGCACTACATGAAGTCAGTGGATAATGGGGTCCCCAACCTACCACGTATTATTATTTTTTTTAATATTATCGTTATGATTATTGTTGCTACTACTACTACTACTACTACTACTACTAATAATAATAATAATAATAATAATAATAATAATAATATCAACAACAACAACAACAATAACTATTATTATTATTATTATTGTCATTTATAGTTATTATTATTATTATTATTATTATTATAATGAGTATTATATTATTATAACTGTTATTGTCACCATCATCATCCAACCCTGTTTACCACGTATACTTGGGTTGGGATTGATCCAGCAATGGGGGCAGCAAGTATTCCAATCACATACTGACATTGTGGATATAAAGGGCAGGTGACGACTCGTGGGGAGACCGAAGGAGAGAAACAGGAGGATAAAGAGGAAAAATAGAAGAGTTAAGGAGAGGAAAGTCAAACAGGAAACTAGAGGTTAAGTGAGGACTAGGAGGGAAAAATGGGGATAGGCCTATTGGGGAAAGAAGTAAATTATGGGGAGATAGGAGGCGGTTAGGGGAGAAAGGACATGAGCCGAAAAAAGAAAGGGTAATGAGAAAAGTGAAGATCTGAGGAGAAAAGAGGTAAATAAATGGGGGATATTGGGGAGAGAAAAGGTGCTGAGTTGAGAAGAGATTAGGGGTAGATAAGAGGACCAGCGGAGAACGATGGTGGGTTTGGGAAAAAGAGGAGATTAAGGGAGAAGACAGATAATTAGGTCGGGGAAAGAGAGTTTAAGGGGAGAAGAGGGGATTAGGACGAGAAAAGAGAAGATTAGGAAAGCATGGGATAAGAGAAGCGAAAGGTAATAACAAGAAGAGAACGGAAGGGAGGAGGATGGTGGGAAAGAAGGCGAGGGGGAGTAAGGAAAGAAAGAGGAGAGTTAGAAGTACGGAATGAATAAGGAAAGGAGAGGTTAGGAAATTAAACAGGCGGGGAGTGCAAGAAATGAAATGAAATGTGTGAGGAGGAGGAGAAGGAGGTAAAAGAAACAGAGTAATTGAAAGCAGGACTTGAGGTATGAATGAAGGATGGGAAGAGTTAGAGAAATAAGTAGCGTACAAGGAAGGAAGACATAAATAAGGGAAGAAGATGAAGAAGAAAACTAAGAGATGAACGACTGAGCAGAGCACAGGAAAGCAGACAGATTAAGGAGTTGACGGAAATGGAACGAGAAGAGAGAGAGAGAGAGAGAGAGATGCAGGTGGCCACAAACTAATAGAAGCGTTGACCGTGAAACAAGTTCCCAACTGCGACGGGAACTCTGGCCTCAATTTCGCAGACGACTGTAGCAAATGTGGCGACACTAGGAGAACAGGCACGAAATGGCCATACCTTCTGACGTTGGCTCATTAAGTCTATACAGTTCTCTTCTTTTCTTGCGCATTTTTTTCTTTATATCCTCCTTTCTCGAGAGTATATTGGGGGTATCCATTATTCCTTCTTCCCTTTTCGATTCTTTGCCTTCTCCCCCTATCCAACTTCTCTTTATTTCTGTTTTTGTACCCTTTATCGCTTTCTCCTCATCGTCTCCTTTTCACCGATTTTGGAGAGTTTCTCTTCATCGTCTTTTTCTTCGCCGTTATTGGAGAGTCCCATTTGTGTTTTACTTTCTCTTGTTCCCTCGTCTTCAAACTATTTATTTTTCATCATTTCTTTCCATTCTTTTCTCTTCCAATCCTTCTTCCTCTGTGTTTCCGCCATTATATTTTTCTCCTCACAGGCTCCAAATGACCCCTCCTTCTGACCCATCCCTTGATATTAAAAAATTCTCTTCTTTGATTTCTTTATTATTTCTTTTTATTTCCGTAAAACTTCCTCTGTAAGCTGCTTGATTTTCTTTTGTTCTTTTTTCTTATTTCTCCTTCCATTTCCTTCATCTTTCTTTCTCTCCGTTTTCTCCTTTATTCTCCCTCCTTTCCTCCGCTCCTTCATTCCCTTTGATGTCCTTCCATCGACCTTACACCTTCTCATATTGGTGCTGTTCTGCTGTCTTTTTTCGTGTATTGCTTCGTTTTACTTTTTTGCAGTGTTTTATACAGCACTGTCAGATTATATATTTGTGTTCTCCTCGGCCTTTCTTTCTATTCCTTCCCCTCTGTCTGAGTCAGCATTTTCTTTTTCATTTCATACTTCTCCATCTTTTCTGAATTCTCTCTGCGTTGCTGTATATTTTTTTCCTTCATTTTTTTCTTATTATGGTACTCTTCCCAATTCTTCCTCCCCTTCCGTTCTTTTGCTTTCCCTCCCCTTCCTCTTCCTCCCCTGTGTTTCTTTCTATATTCCTCCTCACAGGCACCATATGGGAATACCCTTTACTGGAC
>JAGKTI010035699.1:0-11208 GCA_018397915.1 Birgus latro | reverse complement strand
CCAGAGACCATCGTTCCCTTCCTGAAATATTTTGCCATATTTTTTATACTCATTATACTGACGCCAACGTCACTGGTTTCAAATGGCATCATTTGACGTCACCAGGAACCTTAAGGGAAGGACCTTTGAGCATTACGACTATGAGCTAATAAGTGAAGGGCGGTACACTACTAACCCTCACAACCGAATCCCTGGTGAAGCAACTCTGGGCCTTAGAGAGTTCATTTAAATAATAAAGTTATATTATGTGGTATTTAGGAGGTACAGTATAATACAGAGAATATTTGATTATAATCCTAGTTATCACAATTTATATAGGATAGGTAATAAACAAACAGTTTAACAGAAACAGAATTCAGTAAGAATAAGTAACAAGTTAAATAATGACCTGAAAAGGGGTGAATGACTATTTGCAATAAACTGATAAAGGACAAAAAAAACGCATCCAACCTCCCTGATACAACAACGACACATTTGGTGAGAAAAAATATCACAATCCTATTTGGATAAACAAGTAAACAAACTCTTATCGCCAAAACCAATACTCGCTGTCAGCTCCTCGCCCTCGTCACACCACCTGGTTTACCACAAAACATCCTGAGAGGGTCCAGTAAAAAGCAGAAGTCAGTGAGGAGGTGTACACGTACAAGAGTCGTCTGTCTCGGGAGAGGTTAGGGGAAGGTCTCTCTGATTGTGGGTGACTCCACCACTGCTCGACAGTCAAAACAAAATACTATCGATATCCGTATAGAAACATTTAAATTATACATCATGAATCATTAACTTTACAGAAAGAATAAGATTTTTACAGGGGAATAGACTGTAGCACAAGTCGAACAGGGCAGTATTCCCAAGATGGATAGAAAGCTGATGGGTGAGAGCTGGAGCTCCCGTTTCATCAGCCCTCGGGACTAGCTTTTCTGACCATCCCCCTTTGCTGAACTTTTTCAGTGTTTCAGTAAGATAATAGGCCAGCATGCTCTCCAGTACAAATCTTCTAACTGTCAACATTAAACTACACGCATAGTACACACTACACTTCCTATTCAAAATTATTTTAAAAATAATGTATCAGCACCAAGCCTAGGAGACCCTTGAAGGGGGGGGGGGGTTATAGACCCCCCCCACCCTCATTTGCCCCTCTCTCGGTGACGACCAAGTGAGATGCTTGGAACCACTTCTGACCTAGGCTACTTCTTCATTTCTGCAACATTCACAGTGTAACTTTCTCTCTGTTCAACACCTTCTCTCCTCCTCTAAACTTCACCTCTTCCTCACAGTGACTCAACTGTCTGACACACCTGATACCAAACTCTTCTCGATATCCTCCTACGTTGTCTATACTCATTTCAAAGCCAAAGGTGACTGTTGTGTATATGTATGCAGCAACATATCTTGCTCTTGTCTTCCTGAACTTTAATCTTCTGAATTCTCTAGTCTATGGCTTAGGCTATCCTGTCATTCTCCGACTAAATATGTCTGTGCTGTTTACTTATCCCCCAACTGTGCTGACTGTTAAAATATTTTCGACTATCTTACTTCTCAAATGGAATATATCCCATCAATTTCTCCTATCTCTGAGTTCCCAGTACTGGATGATTTCGGTGGTCATCACCAAATTTGGCTTTCTTCTCCTTTCACTGATCCCCTCCTTTGGCTCTCCTCTTCTTTCACTGATCCCCACCTTTGGCTCTCCTCTCCTCTCACTGATCCACCTGGTGAACAAGCCTACATCTTTTCTGTCCTTAATGACCAAGAGCAGCCCATTCTAGGTGATTTCAATGTTCTACACAACCTTTGGCTTTCCTCTCCTTTCACTGATCCTCCTGGTGAACAAGCCTACATCTTTTCTATCCTTAATGACCTAGAACAGCTTGTACAGCACCCTACCAGTATTCCAGGCTCCTTGGAGAGAGTTCTAACATACTTGATCTCTTCCTTACAATTCCATCTGCTTACACCTTTAATCTTTTCTCTCTGTTGGACTCTGATCACAACTTATCACCATAATTTGTCTTATCACTCCAGTAAAGTCTGTGGACCCTCCCTACAAGTGGTGGTGGTGGCATTCCGGAGATGTTGATTGGGAGGCTCTCGGATGGTACATGATTGATTTTCCCTGGAATGATTAGTGCTTCCTTGGCCGAGAGCCATCTGAATGTGCCTTGCACATTACGGAGGGTGTTCTCTAGGGCATGGAAACATATATTCCTTTCTCTTATCCTCTGAATAATGCAGAAAGCCCTTGGTTTAAACATCTTTGTTATATTGCTGTCCTCAACAGGGAGAGGGCCTACAAATGGTACTGGAGCCAACCAACCCCAGAATCTCATCTCTTTTATGTTTCTGCCCGGAATAGTGCTAAGTCTCTTCTTCGCTGTGCTAAAAATAATTTCACTTGTATTAAATACTCTGAACTCACCAACTTAAATTCTTCCGGTTCCTGCTGGCACCTTGCCAAAAACCTTTCAAACAACTTTAACTCATCATTCTTCCCTCCTCTTTTCTACTCTGATGGTTCTGTAGTTGTTGCGTCTATGGATAAAACAGAAGTCTTCACTTAGACTTTCTCCAATTCCACTTTAGATGATTCCGGTGCTGTTCCTCCATCACTTCCCCCCTCTGACTTCCTTATGACTGATATGAAAATTTCTTCAGTGGATGCATTTTCTGCCATCGCTGGCCTCAGTATTAAGACAAATTGGTCTGATGGGATCCCTCCTGTTGTTCTCGAGAACTGTGCCTCTGTGCTTGCACCTTGCCTGGGCAAACTCTTTCGCCTTTATCAATTTGTACCTTTCTTTCTTGCTGGAAGTTTTCTCTCATTCATCCTGTCCCAAAGAAGTGTGTCATTCCCAGCCCTCTAACTATCGCCCAATTAAACATCCTGTATTTCAAAAGTTTTTGAATCAATTCGTAACAACAACAAAAATTAAAACACCGTTCCTGTCACAACCTTCCTTCTTATCATTGGTACGGGTTCTTCCAAGGACACTCCACTGACAATCCTCTCACCTTCCTTTCAGACTCCTGTTAATCCGACTTTTGAGATTTCAGCGAGAGCTTTGCCAGTGCACTTGATATCTCAAAGGCTTTCGATCGAGTCTAGAATAAATCTTTCATTTCTAATCTGCCCTCTTCCGCATTTTATCCTTCTGTCTGTGCCTTCATCTCTAACTTTCTTTCTGGTCGTTATATAACTGCTATTGTAGACAGCCACCATTCTTCTCCCAGAGTTATCAGTAATGGCATTCCTCATGGTTCTTCCCTATCACCAACTCTCTTCCTCGTATTCATCAATAGTCTTCTATGCTGTACATTTCACCCCATGCACTCCTATGCTGATTACTCCACCCTTCGCCTTTCTAATCACTTCCCACAGCATCCATCTCAGCAGTTGCTTCAACAAACACGGGATTAGGCCATGGCACACCTGTTGTCTGACTTAGGTCATATCTCTGACTGGACAAAAAGTAATCTTGCTGTTTTTAATGCTTAAAAAAAAACTCAGTTCTTACATCTTTCAACCCATCAAAATCTTCTGCAGGACTAACCTCTAATTTTTAACAATGCTGAAGTCGATCCTGCATCATCTTTAAACATACTTAGGGTTTCATTCTTTCGGGTTTTATCTTGGAGAGATCATATTACCTTTCTTGCAAAATCTGCTTGCAGGAAACTATGTGTGCTATGCCGACTCCATGCCTTCCTTACCGCTGCACAGTTGTTGACTTTATACACAGGTTTTATTCGCCCCTGGGGTGGTAGGTGGAGGCGTCCAGAATCCACTTACCCAATGTAATCGTGCTTTATGGTCTCTATACTGAGTGACAAGCCAAATGGTTTCCTGTAATCCAGGAAACTATTTACTACGCTGAGTGGTAACCATACAGTATAACCAAATTATGACGCCTGGTGGTTTAGTGAGTAATTATGGCACTCCAATCGGATTTAGCCTGTGTAGGTTTATATCCAAGGGTTGGTTGGGGTTTATACCTCACGTAATACCACTCAAAGATGGGTGAGGCTGGTCACTCTCATCTTAAATGCCAAGATCAACTTGCCTAGCCCCGAGCCCCTGTGCTCCTCATGGGGCAACACAGGTTTAGATGACGAATGCATGATTTAAAGTACAACTCTATATGGGGAAGCTTCCTATATGCAGCTCTTCTCAAAAAGGTGGAGTCAGAGGCTAATCATCAAATTATGGTCACTACTCCTCTGAACTGTTTGCTGGTATCCCTCCACCACTACGGCAGGCACGTAGCACCCATCTCGGAGAGGCCGTGGGTCAGTCGGTAGAGAGGTGGCCTGCAGTCCTACCGGACCCAGGTTCAAATCCCCGCTGGGGCAGGGAACAGGTTAAGGACCTGAATTTCATAAAATCAAACATTACTGATCTACCAGAAGACCCACCGACATGTCGTAAAAATACCCCTACTAATACCAGTGCACCAATTCTGTATGGGACAGCCCTAGCATGTATTCAGTATGGACGGTGGGTGTTGGCGCCGAAGTGTATGGTATGTGGGAGGACTGTTGGGCCTTGAGAGCAGGCTGTGAAGCCTATGCCGAGAGTAGGACACACACAAAAAAAACTCATCTCTTTTCTGTCTAAACTATTTACGTCCAGTCCATCATGTAGGCAACAGGTCAACCCTGGAACTGTCTTTTCAGTCGGTATTTTGTACTGTCTATGACCTTCAATCTTTCAAACACAGTGTATCCAGGCATCTCGAAATGAACAGATCTTTTATTTGGCTTCTTCTTGCCTTGTTTTGTGTTTTTCCCTTGAGGGAAGAATCTTACGGGATTCTGACCTTTGGTTCCTTCTTTGCATAAAAAAAGGGGGGGGGGCAGACTATCCTGCATATGATCACTGGCAGAGACGATAGAGGCTACTCGAGAGAAGTAACTCTGATGACTGGAATAGAGCATTATTTTTGCATTACTATTTTTGTCATTACATGTGTCTTTCGCATTTCAATGAACTGTTCATGTATAAGTTATCCTAACACAAAACAGTTAGGGGGATGTGATTGTAACAAACTTGGAAATCAGTGCCCTAAAACAATCCATAAGTGTTTTTCAGAGTCAGGGAAGGAAACTTAATTCTAATAACACAGTTTGTCTGATCAGCCTGCCTTATATTACTTACTTCCACTATCGGTACGTGGTTATGAGAAGTTAGAGCTGTGCCGGGAAAGTTGGAAGATTGCAAGGAGCGACTGACAAGGTTATGTGTAAGTAGCGTCCGTGCATTATTGAACCGAAACATCCCATTTAACCCACCCCGTCCCGACCGCTTTTTTACCCAACTCACCCCCAGAACCCGACCAATTTTCAACATGTCTTTTTTTGGTTCAAACCTCCGCTTTTAGTGAGAAACATCGAAAATTCAGTGAGAAAGAACTCACCTGAAGTGAAAAATATCCTAAACAGGTGAGCGATCCCTCACCCGGCTACCGCTTTCTATGACGCCGCTCTCCATAAAAGACGCTCCTTATGTGAGGGAAACAACCAAAACCACACAGCCTCGTAGATATTTATTTATCTGGTACAAATTTATATGCAGTAGAAGAGTATATTGCTTTCCACACAATAATATAGGCGATATAAGCAATGTTCCCTCACCAAACACGTCAACATACTGCACCTACCTTGGCGATGTTACCTCCTCATTACTTCTGTTCATTTCAAACTCTGGTGCCACGTAATCTTTGTTCTCCACATCAGGAATCACTTTCGCCTTGAATTCAATCGTTGGAGAGACCGTGGTGCTACATGTCTTTACTGGCCAGGTCACTGCTAACATGTGAGTTGCGAGAAAATGGCACACACCCCGAGAGGGGGGGGGGGGTTGCACAGGGTCAGGCAGTGTCGCCACCTGGCTGGGGGTACAGGAAGGTCTCCCTCATAAGCCTACCAAAAGTCACCTGGTAATCTTGAAAAATGTGCAAACAACGGGCCTTGCAATTGACTGATGTACGATGCACGTCGGTGGGTCTCAGCGTGAGAAAAAGTCGTGACGTGCATCGTACGTCGGAGGGACGGGGCGGGTTAACAGCTATGTTAAACGTATAGCTCATGGCAACTCACTACTTTCAGCACCAACACCTCTCACCTAACTCTCCTCACCCAATATCCACTTTACGACATTTTACCAAGGAAATTAATAAAACTCTCTCGCTCCATGGACACCAAGGCACTTGGAAGAGTCCCGGCAGGTATTTCTTCCTCTCTTCACAATGCACCCAGGAAGGTTTCTTACTAAAGTCTCTGAACTGCTAACCTTTCACAACCTTCACGAGCATTACAACAAGAGATAGATGCTGAAGAAAATGTCACTGAGCAGCACAGAGCAGTAAGAAGATGGGTCTTGTGAAATCAGTGCGGTTAAGGGTCTTGTGAAATCAATGTGGTTAAGGGTTTTGTGAAATGAATATGGTTTAGCAAGGATTATCCGAACAAGGTCAGTAAGTACCAAATTATTAGATCATTTGAGGTTATGAAGGTTACCTGGTCTTACCATTTTTAAGAGGAAATAAGGATAATTTTCAGGTAAAAGAAGATGGGGTCTCGAAAGATTTATGAGAAATGGGAAACATATTTCAGTGCAGGTAGTCTTTAAAATACAGGTCTCCCTTGAACAAACTGAAGCAGAATTTTCCTCACACACAATGTCAGAGCCACTCGCAGAATAACATACTGAAGTACACCCAAGTCAACCTCAGTGATAATAATGTGCCTAATTAAAAAGGCCACTAAGCTTTGATGGATCCTATTTTTACCAGATAACAGCTCGTAAGTAATGGTTTAAAGTGTTTTAAGGCAACAATAAGGTTTTTGGGCATAAGAAATCTACTGGGAAGTGAAACATACTGACTGCTGACATCAATTTGCAGAAAATCAAGATGGCTGCCAAAGTACTCGGAGCTTAATTTCCCCGTGTAGCTGCTTGCGGTGATCATACCTAAAAATGTTAATTTCCTACCGCATCTGGGATTTCAGCAAGTAAAATGGTGGCTTGTTGTTAGCATACTCGGTCAGTAAGAGCTGTGCCTTAAGTGCATCAGTTCCCACATTTAAGGTGCCAGGGATTTAAGTAGATCTCCTAATTTAAAACTGTTTAGTCTAAAGTGACTGGTATCCCTCAGACACCCACACTTATATGGCTTGATATTTTCAATTTATTTTACTCATAAGTAAAAGTCATCTCCACTGATTGCCGTGCCAGTTGGTTCCTTGTGATCAGGAAACCGTTTGCTACACTGGATGGTAAATATAAACCAACAAAGAGAAGCCGAGTGGTCTAGTGGGTTAATGCAGTGCAACCTGATGCGTCCCTAAAGAGATTATATATCCAGGACACGGTAGAAATTTGTTGTTCACATTATGCCTTACAAAGGTGAGTAACAAATTCTTTCTTGTTTTACCTGCTTTGAATTGAGTAGCTTAGCCAGGCACTTTACTCCTCACTGTACAATAAGAAACTGGTGACGAATGTTTTTTTTTTTTTCAACATCAATGATGATGAATAAATGTGTATTTAAATGGTTCAGACTGTACTTGATTTAGAGCCAGTTCATAACTGAAGAGAAGACATGAAGGGTAAGCAATTGCCTCTATGTCAAAGAAACGTCTATATAATCAGTCTCTCCTGCTCTAACATTTGTATGAACGCGGGAAATCTTTACAAAACCCTTGGAGCGCAAAAGAAGGAGTGCTCACGAATGGAAACAATTATGTTAAGCATCATATGGGAAGATAAAAAGCGAACTATATGTTTTAGAGATCAGTGTGAGGTAAAACCATGGAAGTCGGAATGTGGGTTTCAGCGGTAGCTACTAGCACAGTACTTCAGTTACGAATGTCTTTTGTCAGCTGTGTTACACATCATTTAGCAAGCTTTGATAGAACAAGTATTTGCTATGGTTCGAATTGCTCGAATTGATTCGAATCGAGTATAATAGTATTGGCTTCTATTACCTACATGCAAAACCTCAGATTACATCGAAGTATGCTTTAGGGCAAAGTGGGTGCTGAAATTTTAACCGTATTTCCTATGGATTTTAAGAGATTATGGCCAGATTTGCACCATCCCATAAAAAAATTAATAATAAAAACACACAGATGTGGGAAGGTCACTTTCATAAAACAGGTGAACAACCAAGTTAACTGGATAGCAACCGAGAGATGGAATCAGAGGAAGGGCCACACAGGAAACAAGTCGGCGAGATCAGATGCAAAGATGTGCTGGGACTGCATGGAAAAGGCCAAGAGCAAAGAGCAAAAAGAGTAAAATGATAAGAAACCTATACGCTGTTGTGTACAAACGCCCCAAAAAATGACTCGATTCCCAGTAACTTTCGCTCAGAAAGTGGTATCTGGCAACTGCCACGGCCTATTTATATTTCGTATATTGAACACCGGAAAAAAAAAAAAAAAAAACAGTATTTAAGTAATCAACACCAAAAAGCAGCATATAATTGTTAATACCGTGTGTATATCTCACATTAAGTGAGAGGAAACCACAATGTACAGTTCTAAAGTTTAGGCTTAGCCGTACAGAAGGATGTGAAATGCATAGCCTATCACTTAACAGTTTCAAGGTTAAAATGCGAAGAAACTCTCGCATTTTTTTGCATCCTAAATCAACAATATTGTAGGAAAAATGTCTCAAAATAACACCCACAGATAATGTTAATGTCTAAATCGCGAGTGCCATCAAATCACAAAATACATAACAATATATTGTTATCCACATTTAAATCTATGCGGGATGATATTTAAGCAGGAAAACAAAGCCGTGAGTACTGTGAGCAGGATGGATCGTCGACACGAAATTACAACCTCTCACTGCGAGCATATTATTGCTCTTTAATTAGAAAATAATCCAGCAAGAAAGATATCCCGGCAGCTTAACATCAAGAAAAGGACAATTAACGGATGGATAAGATATACTGAGAGGCAGAACGGAAATTTTGCCAAATGGAGCCCTTCGTCGCACACGACCGAGACTGACAAATTTATGTGCCCCAAAACAACCCCTAACCACGTGTGTTGCTATCAAAAAGCATATCAGTCACCCGTAGTTAATGAAACCAGTGCAATTATATGGAGAAAATTGTTCATTTTTAAATATACGATGAAATCCCAACTTGTAATATGTAGGGCAGTTTCATGAAAGAACTAAAGAAAGAGAGGGTGATAGTCAAAAGCAAGAATGCGACAATGAAGAGAACTAAAGAAAAAAAGGAATGTGGTAAAAAAAAGGGGGGGGGGAGAACAATGACAAAGGCCGAAACACACTCACTTCCATCCATGGCGCTGTAATAACAGACTGATGGAAAGCCTTGCAATTGCATGCAGTCTGCCAAAGGAAAAAATATAGAAATCCGCAAAAGTGGTGAAAATTCGGCAGACTGAGGGAAATTAACGAAAAACAAAGATAGACAAGACCTTAAAAAAACGCCCGATAAATGTAAAAACTATTTTAGCCAGCTAGCGGGCAATAGTTTCATTAATAACACTACATGCATCAGTCGTGACGACATGTGAAAACGTGCCAGATGTCACCTTTTATTTAATTACTGATTGATTAAAAAAAAATCTTTTAACTAATATTTTCACAAGATTAGTTTTTTTTTTTTTTTTTTTTTACACAATAAATAATGTTTGTAGGCCAGGCAAAGACTGTTTCCGTCTCTTAACTCCCAATCAAGTGAACGTTGCCAGACTCAGGTCGTTCTGTCCGACACTTAAAGAAAACGAGTCATCATTTCAACTTCCTTGGGTGATCCTACTAAGTTACGATGACGATGAGTTGATTTTTAATATCAATTATGAAGTCAGAGGAGGAAAAGAGATGTAGGAACAGCACCAGAATTGCCATAAGAAGAATTAGAGGAGAGAGTTAAGGTAATGAGTTTAGCCTTTACAGTAGAAGAAACAGCGATACAGCCGTCAGAGCAGAAAAGAGGCAGGAAGGAGGATGAAGTAATTTATTAGAAATGCTTTGGGGAAGGTGCCAGAAGGAATGGGAAGAATTAGTGTCAGAAAGGTCAGAGTATTTAGTACGAATGATAGTCTTAGATGAAGGAAGGACATATTTGGCACAGTCCAGGGCAGAAAAATAAGATTGAATTCAGGGGTTGATTGGCGTCGGTATATTCTGTAGACCTCCTCCTTGTGGACAGCAATAGGACACGCATGATTAACCCCTCCACAACAGGGGTTTTCCGACGTCGCCCACTCCTTCCTACGGGGGATTTCCGTGATTTTGGAAAAAATACCCTTACTTCAAAACTTAATATCTGCCAAACTATAACAGCTAGAGGAAAAAATAAAGATACATAAGACTAACCAACTCTTCTTCTTTCACAGGAGAGTATCCACGTCTCCAGGTGGTCTCGTCCAAGAGTAAGGATAAGTTATAGATGGTAGAAGAAATCCTCCTTGAAATTTCCCTTCACTAATGTAGTGTACAAACACTAGGAGTTGAGCGGAAGCACCCAGGTCAGTCGACTCATCAAGCCGGAATGAAACTTTGCCTAAAGATGCCCCTTTCATTTCGGCAATCGCTTGTTTTAATGTCTTCCAGCTTATCTAACATTCATCGGTGAACAGTATCATTTGAGAAGGGCCCTGATGTAATCTTCTGCTGAGCCTCTTATCCAGCAACACAGTGGACCTTACAGCAAGGGACAGTCAACTTCTCCGCAATGTTGTATTTTTGTGTGTGTGCAGTTCTCAGTGATAACATGTACGATACACGTAACCCACATTCATTTTTTTTAACCGAACTGTCTTAAACGATCAGAGCATGCTCGCTTCAGCCCCCCTGAAGAAGGCAGCTATCTTTACTTTTATTTATTAGGATGACAACTACTGAAATATCGCCGAGAAACCTTGGTTTCATGCACTCCATCCATGTATAAAACTTTCTGGCAACACGCAGTGGAAATTCACACCAGTTTTTTGACGTCAGTTGTGATCCAAACTTATTGTAGCTTTCATCATACTGAGAGTTCGTCGTTGATGAGACCATAACGGTATCTGTAATTGTAATAAAAATACTAATATAACAAAAGCCATACATAATGTAATTGACACTATCACTCATTTATAACACTGCCTCCGTCATAAGATTACACACCATCAGGAGCTCGTATTATCATCACCGTCGTAATACCATAAACTGTGGAA
>JAGKTI010035698.1:0-11208 GCA_018397915.1 Birgus latro | reverse complement strand
ATTCAATATGGACAGTGGGTGTTAGCGCCGAAGTGGTGACATGTAGATGTGTATGGTACATAGGAGGACTGCTGGGCCTTGATAGCAGGCTGTGAAGCCTATGCCCAAAGTCGGACACCTTAAAAAAAAAAAAAAAAAAACTTGGAGGGTTCACCAGCATTGAGAAACTGATACAGTAGCCTTTGAAATTTCTAAAGCTTTCGAAAGATTGTGGCACCGTTCCCTGCTATCCAAACTCCCTTGCTATGGTATCATCTTTTGTTCCTATGACTTCTTCATATCTCATTGACAGAAAGATTCATCCGTCCATCCATCATCCAATCCTATGTCACCTTATGAGGAGCGTAGGAACCTGGGGCTAGGCAAGTTGGTCTTGACATTTAAGATGAGAGTGACTAGCCTCACTCATCCCTGAGTGGCATTATGTGAGCAATAAACCCCAACCATCCCTTGAATATAAACCTTCACCGGCACAATCCGATTGGAGCGCAAAAGTAGATAATGTATACTGGTACTGTATTCCAATTTCCACTCGATTAATGCTAGTGTGCCACAAGGATCAGTTCTGGCTCCAACCCTGTTCCTAATTCATATTAATGATGTAACCCATAATCCCATCCATTCCTTTGCAGATGACTCAACACTTCACAGTTCATTCACACTTAAACACCTATTCACAGAGTTTAATGTCTCTAACTCCCAACTCAGTACAGTAATCTACATGAATCAAGGTCTGTCTAAGATAACTGAATGGGGACAAAATAACATTGTCTCATTGAATACTAGGAAAATCTAATAAATTAAGTTTACTAATAGACAGACTGCCTGATTCCTGTATTACCTTCAGTGCTACTAATATTCCAATTTCTAAACGAATTGAAATTCTCAGTGTTTCACTTAACAATGACCTCAGCTGGACCTCTCATGTTAGATCACTTGGTAAAACCACTTCAGAGAGGTTTGGAGTATTGTACAGAGTCCGTAACTTCTTCACTGACAAGCAGTTAGCTACAACTTATAAGAGGCATGTGCTCTGTCAGCTTGAATATTGTTCACCCTTGTGGAATGGATGTGGAGAGGTTGCACTAAAACAATTAGGCAGTATTCAGGATAAAGCTGTTAGAATTATTAACAACCCTACTATTACAAATGAACAACCTTCTTTACAAGTAAGAAGGAATGTTGCCTCCCTTGCATTATTTTACAAATACTTTTATGGTACATGCTCAGAGAAAGTTACAAACATTGTGCTACCTCTCCGTGCCTTCCCCTGTGCTACAGGGCACTACAGGGGCATTTGGTAGCACTCATGATTGGACTGTAATACTGCCATATTGCACAGCCTATCAGAATTCATTTATTCCCCGAACTGCATCTCTTTGGAACTCTCCTCCCCAGAGTTGTTTCTCCCCAAACTTCAGCCTACAGCTGTTCAAGTCCAATGTTACAGGTCTTTTATGAATGGAGGACATCTGTAATCTGATGTATGGATTATTTTTTTTATTATTCATTTGTTTTTCCCTCCTCCGTTCTGTTATTTGAACAAATAAAATCAAACGAAATGTCTCCCAATAAATAGCGCCATATTGTTAAAGCTTTACACTATTTTCTTTTGTACTTGCATTATATGTGAACAGTAGCTGACTCTTGATACTCGTATATGGGCACATTGCACATTTTCCTTAGGTTGCTCCTGTTCACAGGCTGATGTCCGAAAGTATCAACCCGGGAAGGAAGACACCAGGAAGAAGGCTGCAAATCTTGGCTGAACTATGTGTCATTTTTGTCGGAGATACTGAATAGGGGAAGAGTCTTTGCTTTGACACTTGCATGAGGGAACCTTGATGGATGGAGCGAGCAGGTGAGTGAAGTTTACACCCCGCAGCTCTTACCCTGAGTGATTAAGTGGGAGTTGCAAGGCTTGATGAATGAAAATATTGATGGTAATGACTTCTGTATTTTCTTTTTTCTGGATCATAACTATTCCATGTATAACAGTGAGAATATAATTGAAGATGATGATGGTGATACTGATAATGATTTTTGTCAGCAGATGGAGGCGAGGATCCCAAATTTCATCTTGCCACCTTTCTGACCTCAAGATTCTTTGAGATTTGATGGAACATGCTGACAGCCAATAGCTACATCAGAGTGGAAGAAGATAGGAGAAACCTCTATTCTGCAGTGGACTGACTTGGGCTGCTGCTGCTGATTATGGATGGAATTGCTAGAAATCTAACAGCACTAAAACCATCTGCATCCATTCATCTGAGTGTGATGTTAAAGGTAAACCAGATTTCTGTTTCATATGCTATGTAGATGCGGGCCTGGTCATTCAGCCAAACCCCAAGAATTTTATTAGGCACAGTATGTCACTTTAGCAAGGGCCCATCTGATATGTCAGTTTAGCATCCTAAGAATTTTCAGGCATAAGGTTCGTCACTAGTTTAGTGAAGGTTCACATGATCCCACGTGTCTAGTGTTCCTGTATGTGTTAGAATTAAGGTCATTTTTCTTGGTGGCACAGGAGTTTTTGTAGCATCTCTTCATTAGTGAATTACTGTTTGCATACTACATAATAAGATTTTTCATGTATGATGTATTTACGGTCTTAATACTGTATCAACATAGTCTGCATCAGTATCATCATCATTATCACCCATACCTCTTTTCCTTCCCTTGGATGGGGGGGTGAGGTAGGGTAAAAAAAGGCAGAAAAAAAATGAAGGAGAAATAAACTGTCTGCAGTTGAATGGGTCACACTCACAATTCAAGATCTTGACTTCAGTAACATCAATTAACATAATAGTATTTGCAACCTCAGGCTCAATTGACTATGGACCCTTCCTCTGTAGTATCCATTTGGGGGTATAGAGGAAATTAAGAAATGTTTCTTTAACCAGGCAGGGGAGTCACTTGGTTTTTCATTCCATAAAAGAGGATATTGAGATGTAGTCTAATCTAGTATAAAAATGACACCAGGTTTCCACCTAAAGATTTCTTGTATGGGTGTTGGTCATTGTACAGCTGATATTCTTAATGTACTGGTACTGGAAACTAAACCAAGAGCCCAAACCAGGTAATTGCTTCCCATCAATTGCTGAAAGCCATTGGGCAAAAAAACAGAAATTTGAGATATGTAATATGATTTGTTACAGTTTCAGAGTCTCTGCTTGGATTTTGTAACAATTTGAGAGTCTCTGCTTGGATTTTGACCCTTATTTACAGTCACTTGGATAAAAGATCTTATAATATGCAAGATAAATAACTAAGGAAGTGATATTATGAAATCTCCAAAGGCACTTTGAAAATGACCCTGAGTAGCATAGGTGTTAGGGTCGTAGTGAAACTGAGTGTGCGAAAGTGTGGACAAGCTCATAGTGTTTGACAGTTACTTCTGAAGCATGAGACGATGATTGAACATCTGACTGTTCTGTATTATTCTGACTACACTGTAATATTGGGTCCTGACTGATCACCTCTGACAGTTATGCGCATCCCCTGACTGTGATGATACATGTCTAATTTTACCGTATCATTTCTGACTTCATTCTTTAACCACTAAACCGCGGGCCGTCACTTTCGTGACGCTTGGTGGCGATGGTTCGAGCCGTGGGCCGTCAGATTCGTCCCTCTGTTCTCTTTTTAAGTAACCAGGGCTGTCAAGATATAAATATATATGAAAAATCTTAGGAGAATCCTGAGTGGTATTATTATCACTCAGGCTAGTTTTGGCCAGTATTTTAAAAAGTAAGTCAGAACGCGAATTACCAACGGCGGGAAGTGCCAGGACCGCCTACCACAACCCCACGGTAGGGGTTAAGGTGGAATGCGGGGTGATCACATCTAAAAACTAGAAACCATTCAGAAAGTGCATGTCTTCACCAATGTCAGTGTAGCCCAGTTCATAGTTTGTCATAAAGACCAGCCTCCATGCAACCTCATAAGTGGAGGTAATTAAATCAACGATCATAGTTTGTCCTGTTAAGCAGTCAGAAAGAAGAATACCTCCACTGACATCAGTAAAATTTATTATTTGCTTCCACATCTGGATCCACCTCAGAATCTAAGCAATTTCTTGACCCAGTGCCCCCATATCCACCAGATTTTTTCAAAATTTGGCAACAGGTTTTTAACAGCATCATGTCCACAAACTGACAGACAGACAGACTTGGATGAATACATACATTTCTCCAAATTCGTTGACAGAAATAGTTACAAGTGTTCCATAAATGACCATAAGAAATTAGGGACTTGCACCATTGTACACTCAGTTTTGGAGCTGTCAGTTGAGATTTTGACAGTAAATACCCCACTCAGTTTTGGAGCTGTCAGTTGAGATTTTGACAGTAAATACCCAGAGTCCAAGTTATTAGCTTTTTATTTTCATTGAGCTAGGGAAAAAAAAAAGCTTAAAAACTTTCCAGGGTGATCAAAATAAGTTATTGATTATATGGATTCCCCCCCACCCCCAGTGTATTTGATGCGAAGCAACTCACCTTACCATACTTTACCTTACCCTACCTTTTTTTTTTTTTTTTTTTGTCTTACCTTAGCTTCCGTACCCTACCCTACTCGACCTGACTCCAACCTTCCCTACCTTACCTTATCTTGTCTGACTGACCTCCCCAGCCCTCCCCAGCTCTACCCTACCCTACCCTACCCCACCCTACCCCACCCTACCCTACCCTACCCTACCCTACCCTACCCTCTCACCTTACCTTACTTGACCCAACTGTACCTTACCTGACTCAGCCCTACCCTGTCTTACCCCATCCCTACCTCTCCCTTCCCTACTTTGCTTGACCAGATCTTACCATACCTCACCTTGGCTTACCTAACTGTATTATACCCTACCCTACCCTGTCTTACCTTACCGTACCTTACCTTACCATACCATATCATTCCCTACCCTGCCTAACATACCTTACCCTATCTAACCTTCCCTACTATATCTTACCCAACCAACATTGCCTTACCTTAACCTACCTCACCTCACCTCACCTCACCTCACCTCACCTTACCTTACCTTACCTCACCTCACCTCACCTTACCTTACCTTACCTTACCTTACCTTACCTTACCTTACCTTACCTTACCTTACCTTACCTTTCTCTACCCTGCCTTACACAGAGCTCATGTATGGTAAGTGATAACATTCTTGATCACCCTGTTTGATAAGTTTTTCAGGAGATTTAGTGAAACAGCAGTTTGGCCAGAATTTTCAGAGGTTAAATTTTATTTGACTATAATTTTAGAGGTTAGATAGATTTTATTTGACTAGAATTTTTAGAGGCTGGATAGATTTCATTTGACTAGAAATTTTAGAGTTTAGATAGAATTCATTGGTTTATATTTTCTATGCCTATTTATTATATGATTTGTGCATATGTTATTTGTATTTGTTTGTATTATGAGGTCACATGGAATATACTGCATATGTGCATGTCATCATTATACTGTTAATGAGTAAAATCATGTTATACACATTCACACTTGAAGATGTGGAACTTGTATGAGTGAGCAAGCCTGCTAATGTCGTTGTTTTAGCTAAAATAATTGTGCCATCCCACTTGCCTTATATTATTGCACATTTTGAAATTTTGGAGAACACCATCATAATTGCCTAATAGTAATGCAACTTTGAAATTTTCAAGAAACCGCCATTCCCTTTGCCTAATATTAATGCACACTTTGACCATTTGAAGACTCTTCCATGTCACTTGCCTGATGTTAATGCATGCTTTGAAATTTTGAAGAAAACCATTTAGTGATACCCATAACTTTTCAGCATGTTTTCAGGCATTGTGTGTAGATGTGCAGTAGCTTAATAATTTCTGAGACAACTTAGTTTGGTACTCAGTTTTGCACATTTTGGTTTTTCTGCAGAAGTATTGTGGTGCATATTGAGAAAGCTAAGTTTACTAAAACTTGTTACTTTTTCATAACCATTTCAGCAGTGTGCACATATCCAGTGTAGCGTAATAGTTTCAGAGATAACACAGTTTTGGTTTGATTTGTTTTTGTTTTGCCCTATGGTGGCAGATTTTGAGAAAAGTGACATGTAATACCTATTACCTCTTAAACTTTCCACTGATTTGCATAGATCCACTTATGCTTTCATAGTTTCCCAGATGACAGTTTAAGTGCTGTGCTCTACCACCCAACTACATGTCCAGTAGTGTTCTCACTGGCTTGCTTTGCTCATTCACTCAGTCAGTCATATTGCTAAAGAAAATGTTCTAAGTCTCCTACTGCCACCAGATTAACAGCTTTTGTATGTAGTCAGTTTCATGTGGCCATGTATCTTTGCATACTGGGAGCACTCACAAAATAACTTGTGATAACTTTTCTCTCATAACTATACTCGTTTCACATTAACTTGGCCTAAAATTGCCTTCCATCTATCATGAATGCTGAGTTTTAACAACAGATTAACACTAGAATATGGTCCTAGTGATGTGGAAAGGATGTAGAGCCCTAGTATTGTCCTTTTTTTTTCTTTCTTTTTTTTTGCCACTGAGCTGTAACTATAGATTAACACTAAAAGCTGTTATCAAGAAATAGACATCCACACCACAGATGTGGGACCTACTTGAGTGAGCAGGGTTGTATTTTGGGCCTCTTTAGGCTATGTTTGAATTTTTGAAAATTAATGATACCACTTGAAGATAATTCTTACGACATTTTCAAAGTATGATGTTCCATGGTTGGCATAATAGCTGAGAAAGAAAGAAATTTTCATTGCACTTCCTTGCTTAGTGAAAATGTTTTGAGCATTTTTTGGCTGTATTTGGTACCACTGGAAGATATTTGTAATGACATTTTGATGACAATTTCAAAATGGTACAGCTGATCATGATTGGTTCTATAGCTGAAAAGAAAAGGAAGTTTTGGTGGTTCTCAAGCAAGAAAATTTCACAGGCCGTATGGGACAATAATTTTACACATTTCAGCCCGAGTACTGTATAGTGTTCTCAGTCACGCTGCTCATGCAGAAAGTTAGTCACAAAGTGATACAGAAAGAATTTACAGCCATAGTGCTGTGTTGTCCTTTTCTACACTAAGCTGTGTGAAACAAGTTGCAAAATGACAATAATATGGGCCAAGTTGAGGTGAAAGAAATAAGTTATGTTTTTGCCAGAAGAACAGGAGACAAAAGAGAGTCTGTGCTCTCTATTCCATGTCCTTCCAGCAAAAACTCAATAATAGTTATGATTGTAAATTGATCATAAGTTTGTTTGTGAATCAGCACACATTTATGGCCTCTTACACAGTACAGGGTGGTCCATGTATTACACATCTTAGCTGAGGGGATGGCCAAGTGATCTGTACCAATGTTTCCCCTCCATCATTTTCTACTTCCTTAACCCTTTTCATGATAAGTGTTGTTATATCTGCTTTTTCACGTCCATTGATTGCATAATCCTTTACATGTTTAGTGTTATAATATCTGTTTTTCCATGGCCATTAATTGTATAATCCCATTTATGTTTAGTGGTAAAGTATTTGCTTTTTAATGTCCACTGATTGCATGTTTGGTTATTAATTTTGTGAAGCAACCATATTGTCTTTGCTCCTCTCGAAACCAGCCTGCTGTCCCCATAAGATTAGATGAGTGTAATTTATGGATCACCCTGTATTAATTACAAGCCAGCATTGATTTGATTAATCTAATAATAGTAATTTTATGGGCAACATCATCCTGTAAATTCATTTTTTTTTTTTTTAAGTAAGAAGAAGTAATTTGTAAGTCAGAGCTATCACTGGTGTAATGAATGTCCACAGAATTATTCATAAAGTAATTACTTGATGCCTCATGCTTGTATCATTGGTATCTAAGCATTACAAAGTTTTCCTAAATCCAAAAATTTTCTCTTGGTAATATTGATCAGCAGCTTTAAAGTAGATGCCCACAGTTCTTTATTATTGGTATCGAACCATCTCAAAAATGTTTATACAGTAAGTCAAAAAATACTAAGTTAGAAAATTCACTTGTGATAATACTATTTTGCATCCCAGAATTATATTAAGTTGAAAAATTCACTCATAATAATACTAGTTGGCATCTCAAACTTATGCTAAGGCCAAAAATTCACAAAAAAATGCTAGTTGGCATCTCAAAATTAGCTCAACATTTTACTAAGTCAAAAAATTTGCCTATAATACTAGTTGGCATCTCAAAATTATACTAAGTCCAAAAATTCATTAAAAAAATACTAGTTGGCATCTCAAAATTAGCTCAAAATTTTACTAAGTCGAAAAATGTGCCCATAAAAATATTGGCTGGCAACTTTCATTTCCAAGATGGCCGTCTTTGTGTGTTGATGCTGTGAGCCTGGTTGGTACAGTTGCGGACAAAAATACTGCTCCACTGTGTTAGTCCATGAATTATGAAACTCGTACATATTCTGAAAGGTTTATAGTGCTTGGAGGTAGCCTCACTTGGTTTCAGAAGTCATTGCTCACTTCCTGGCTAATTATCGTTCATGAAGTAGATCAGTATTTATGTCTGCAACTGAACTCCCACTTACCGTGTTTTCTTCAGCATGTCCTCTCCAAAACTCCCCCACTCCTTTGCCCTTCCTCTCTTGCCCTGCTACTTATAGTTATGGTGAGGGAGGAAGGGGAAAGGGGTGGGGAATTTTTGGAGGGTGCTTATTATTTTTCTAACACCTTTTTCATGTTTCAGGTTATCTCCGGACACTCTTCAGATTACGAAAAGCTCGACGCGAAACCTGGTTGCATTAATCTTCGCAATTGACTTAGGTAGATTTTTTGGGGTCCCAAAATCGGTTTTTTAGCCATTTTTTTGCTAAAAAATGCTAATTTTTTCATATTTTGCCAGTTTTGCTGCTTTTTTCTTGTATTTTGCTAGTTTTGCTGTTTTTTTTTCAAGTTTCATGAATTTTTTTTTATGCAGATATTTTTTATACAGTTCAATTAAACATCTGTAGATTCTTTTTCTATTATTACAGCCTTGAAGTGTCATTGTATAGTATGTTAAGTTACTCATAGGTATATACTAGTCATTTCATTCAGATATAATCATGGCTCTATTGAAAAACTATCAAAAAGAAAGACAAGGAAACAAGACCGAAAATTATTATTTTATATTGCATATTAAAAATACAGAAGTATACACATGGTACAAGGAGGTGAGAGTTCTTCGCCATCCCTCGGCAGGGGACCACAGCCAGAGTTCTTCGCCAGAGTTCTTCGCCATCCCTCGTCAGGGGACCACAGCCAGAGTTCTTCGCTATCACTCGCCAGGGGGCACAGTTTTTCACTCGGCAGGGGGCACAACCAGAATCCACAGCAATAAAGGCCTGAGTTGTTTGCCAGGATATCAGGGACAACAGCTGGCACAGAACACCTGTGGAGCAGAAATGTATTAGTTAAATCCACATTAGCTTTAAATATATGCAGTAAATCAATACTTTTTATAATAGACAAACCTTTTCAGATTAAGGAAATTATACTTGCAAACAGTTCTGCACAACACTTGGCAGAAGCATAACCACTGGACTGCTTCGGGCATCACTTGGCAGGGGCATGACCACCACCCAACTCCTTCAGTGGCATTTGGCAGGGGCACAACCACCACCAGAGTCCTTCAGCAGCACATTAAAAGGGCACAACCACCACCCAAATCTTCCAGCGGCACTTTGCAGGGGCATGACCACCACCTAAATCTTTCAGCAGCACTTTGCAGGGTCATGACCACCACTAGAGTCCTTAAGCAGAACTTTGCAAGGGCATTACCACCACGAGGGTCCTTCAGCGGAATTCTGCAGGGGCATGACCACCACCAGGGTCCCTCAGCAGCACTTTGTAGGGGCACAATCACTATCAGAGTCCTTCAACAGCATTTAGCAGGGGTACAACCACCACCAGACTCTCCAGGTTATCACCCAGTAGATGCACAACGACCACCAGAGTCCTTGGGCATCACTTTACGAGCACAGCCACCACCAGAGTCCTCATGCATTATTTCGCAGGGGTATGACCACCACCAGTGTCCTCAGGCATCACTCGGCTGGGGTATGACCACCACTAGAGTCCTCAGGCATCACTGGGCAGGGGCAGGACCAGTTAATCACTCTAAGACCAAAACTGCATGGGTATGATCACAGTTCTTCGGCAGGGACAACTATTGTTCATTATCACTCAACGGGAAATACCAGAGTTCAGCAGGATGGCAGGGTCAGTAGCAGGCACACAACACCTATGAAGCATAAGTGTTTTAATTTAGATCTGTCCACTTTTTATACCAATAAAATGTCAATTATAAACATAACTTTTAATCAGATATCAATTATAAGCATAAGAAATAAACCTCCTATGGGTAAGAGCATTCACCATCAGTTCTCAGCAGCACTTGGCAGAAGCACAACCACGCCAAAGCACGTGCAGATTCTTTGCCACGACAGCAGGGTTAACAGCAGGTACAAAAACCCATGGAGCGTCAGTGTAGTAAAAATCCATGCTCTGCAGCTGCATCACCATTCTGCAGGGAAATAACCAGATTAGTACCCCAGGACATCAGGGTCAGCTGACAAAACCTATGGAGTAGCTAGAAACTTAGTTCAAGTCCATGTTATCTTTTAATACTGTTTAAACAACTTAACAGTAACAAACTTCATATGGTCCTATGCTAGTAAGCTCGGTAAAGGCTTAATATATTGTATCTAGTTCCGAAATGTGGTCAACACATGACATTTGTACATGCTGCGGTAAGTCTTACTACATGTAAATGCAAATAAGTGAGAAGTCTGATGTGAAGCCTCCTTAACATACTAATCTGAAAAACATCTTGCAATTAAATTTACTATCAATATTTCACACAAGTCCTAGGCTTTTATATAAAAGAATGCCAAACTACAGTTTTCACAGCTCTTTCATGACTATACTATTTACTCTAACTTTGCCTATAATGTCATTTCTCCATCTTCAATTCAGAGTTGTAACAATAGATTAACGGAATAATATGGTGCTAGTCATGAGGAAATGCTATGGAAAGAATAGATAACCATGGCACTATATTTCACCTTTCAACATACATTAAATATACTGCAGAAAGACAAAGCTAGTCCAAGTTAAAAGATGCACAGTACCATATCACCATGGACTATCAACCATGGTGGGGGTGGCTATAGGCTATCACAGTGGAGGGGGCTATGGGCTACCACACTGCAGGGGGTAGGG
>JAGKTI010035697.1:0-11208 GCA_018397915.1 Birgus latro | reverse complement strand
GCCATGGCTCGTGTTACTGCAGCCGAAGTCTGAGTAGTGACATGTGCGGTGCAACTATACTTAGCACCTGGTGTGTTACTTATAATGAAGTCAAACATAGGTTCTTGCATGACAACTGAAACTGTTAAACCTGTGTAAAAGGGAGATGCTACTTGGATACGTGCCTCAAGGAACAGTCTCACTGATCTGTCAATAAGCTGAGCTTGGATCTGTCTGCCTGTGTACTCATCAGGCCAAACTAAACTCTGTCTAACAGTGCAACCTGAGGAACCATTGTCTCTCAGGACATTAACCCGCCGAGTTCCATCGACGTACGGTGTACGTCGCAACTTTTTTCCGAGGACAGACCCAACGACATACACTGTATGTCACGCAATTGCAAGGCCCATTGTGTGCACATTTTTCAACATTCGCGGGTGGGAGACCTTCCTCTACATGCTGTCAAGCACGGATACTGCCTGGCCCCTCGTAACCCCCCCTTCCCCCCCTCACCCCCCACACTGGGCAATTCACCTGTTAGCAGCAACCTAGCCAGTAAAGGTATGTTGCCCCACGGTCTCTCTAATGACGAAATTCACGGTGAAAGTGATTCCTGAGGTGGAGGACAAAGAAACAAAGAAGCTAGAGGCAGAAACAAACAGAAGTGATGAAGTGGTAATGTAATAAAGGAAGGTGCCATATACTGGGGTTTTGGGTAAGTGAACAATGCTTAAAACGCCTATATTATTGTGTGAAAACCATTATAGACTTTTACTACACATAAATTCGTACCAGATAAATGAAATAAATACGTAATTTAAAGTGGCTTGAATTAGTCAACCCTTCCATAGTTCGTTTTCTTAGCCAGGTACCCTGAAAAAGAAGGAAAATGTAAGGTTGAGTGACACCTGTATCAACATTTTTTTACCTCAGGATCGCGATTTTACTATGAATTTTCGATGTTTCTCACCAAAAGCGAAGGTTTCAGCCAAAAACAAAAAGTCGAAAATCGGTCGGGATCTGGGGGTAGGCTGGGTAAACAAGCGGTCGGGACTCGGCGGGTTAACAGAAACACCTCTCACAAACCCTGGCTGAACAAGGAAGGCACTGTTACCTGTGGGAGGGCCCGTGGAGGGAGCGGCCAGCCATTGATAAGGCTGCATGGCACACAATTCTGCAAAGATGACAGGACTAGATGTCTGAGGGGTCGTACTTGAACTATGTGCACGAGGAGTCGTACTTACAATCTGGGGAGCAGGAGCACTGACCACCTGTGGAGAAGGGTTCACCATCTGAGGGGGACTAGTGAACTGTGAAGGAGGACCTGTGCTGGTGGGGACGGCACCATCGTGCACCTGTCGTGGAATGAAGGCTGTGTTTGCCTCCTGCCTCCAATACACTGGGACTGGTGCTGAAAAGGTTTGTCCCGCTTGTCGATTGCTTGGCTGATACTGCTGCTGCTTAGGGTACTTGTTGTACCTCTTCCAAGCAGGTTGCTGCGTATTCTGCCCCTGGTCCTTTTTCTGCGATTTGCCTGGACCATGACCGTTATTCTGAGAATGGCCTTGATGCTGGGATTCGCTCTGAGATGGCTTCCCAGACTTGGCAGTATATGTCCTGTTCCAGGATTGTTGCTTACGAGTTTGGTACCTATACGCAGTGAAGAATCCATCAGCTGTTTCCACCATTTGGTTGGTATCCTTTACTTTGCACATCTTGAGCTGGGTCATACACTCAGCAGGCCACGACTTTTCCAGCTGTGTGCGCAGCACAAGGTCGATTATTCCCTCTCGCGCGCTAGGAGTCTCATCCTTCTCCATCCACTCGCTTAAGTATGCCGTGGGACGGTCAAGGAACTGAACAGCTGTCTCCTTTTCCTGGAGACGCTCCCTCATGAACTGATTTCTGGAGTCATCAATGGTGAAAGCATACGATTTGATAAGTGCGGTTTTCATCATCTCGTACGTGAGATTATCTCCGCGATTTCTGTGGAGAATGTCGAGGGCAGTGCCCTCAAACAGCCTAAGAAACTGAAGCCGCTTAGCTACCTCATCCAGATCGTACAGCTGTGCCATGTCTTCGAAACGAGCTATGAATGGCTCGATTCGCTCAACTTCCTTGTAAGAAGAAAGCTTGAGGCGTGAAGTTGCTAGAATAGATGCTGGAGAAGCCCTCGTGGAGCTTGGATTGGCTGCACCCGATGTGCCTGAAACCAAGGAGTCTTGCTTGAGCTTCAGCATTTCAAGCTTGTGTTTACGTTCTCACTCACATTCCTCACGCTCACGTTCTTTCTCACGTTCCTCGCGCTCACGCTGTTCTCGCTCGTGTTCACGTTGCTCTCGCTCGTGTTCATGTAGTTCTCGCTCGCGTTCACGTAGTCATTCACGTTCCTCGCGCTAACACTGTTCTCGCTCGTGTTCACGTTCTATTTTCCGCTCTTCACGGGCGGCATTCTCACACAATAGCATGTAGTCTTTGATTTCCTGGGGGTTAGTATGCCCCATATCCTTGGATTCCTTTAGGTATATACTGGTTGCCATGCTGCTCAGATTGAGACTGATTAAAGACTGATATGCTGGCTGCTGTGCAGCAGGCTACCTAGCTAAGAGTGAGTGAGTGATTTCGGTAATTCAAGACTAGGAGTTAATATCCTGTAATAAGGTCGCCAGATGTCAGGAGAGAAAATGCTTTAAATAAATAAATGTGAAGCCAGATGTCACGAGGGAAAATGCGAATATGTCTATGGACAATACAATTAATTGTCTTGTCGATTGTCACAAAAGAATCGACTCGTGAAATCAAGTAGAGATTTCACTTTTATGCTGGCTTACTTCGCCAATTCTCTAGACTCGAGAATTTTATAAACTTCTCAACAGTACACAGGAGAGACTAAACGCTCAAGATGGCTGTTTTACTGTACTGTTGGCCTCAGAGAAAGTTAGTTCACCCCTCTACATTTAATAAATAATAATAACAATGATAAACAGGATCTTGGTTGAGCCGGACTCCTAGCTGGCACAACGGATTTAAGAATTAATACCAGAGCTGGCCTAAATACCAGTCGTGATTAATTTGAGGAGTTGTGCTAACTTGGAGTAGCAAAAGTGTGCTAAATGTGGGGAAATCAAACACGACTGTTACATTTAACCCGTCACGTCCCAACCGATTTCCAACTCCTGAGCATTTTTGGGAAAACAAAATTTATTGGCTCAAACCTTCGCTTTTGGTGAGAAACATCGAAAATTCGTAGATAAATAGCGATCCTGTGCTTAATAATGTTGATACAGGTGTCATGCAACCTTACATTTTCCTTCTTTTTCAGGATACCCGGCTAAAGAAACGAACTATGGAAGGGTTAACTAATTCAAGCCACTTTCAGTTAAGTATTTATTTATGTATTTGGTACGAATTTATGTGTAGTAACAGACTATATTGGTTTTCACACATTTATATAGGCAATAGAAGGATTGGTCAGTCACCAAACACATCCACATATGGCACTTTCCATTGTGACATTATCACCTCATCACTTCTGTTTGTTTCTTGCTCTACCTTCTTTATTTCTTTGTCCTCCACCTCAGGAATCACTTCCTCCATGAATTTCGTCATTGGAGAGACCGTGGGGCAACATACCTTTACTGGCCAGCTTACTGCTAACAGGTGAATTGCCCAGTGTGGGGGGGAGGGGGAGTGGGGGTTAGGTGGGGCCAGGCATAATCCCCGCCTGACAGCAGGTAGAGTAAGGTGTCCCACATATGCCTACCAAAAATCACCTAAGAAACTTGAAAATTTTGCAAATTATGACCTTTGCAATTGTGCGACGTACCCGTACGTCGATGGGTGTAGCTGTGACAAAACATTGTGACATACCCATACGTCGATGGGATTCCTCGGGTTAACAAAGCTCAAGAAAACGAACTGTAAATTTATTAATTACATGGAAATAATTTTGTGTTACATGAATCTCTTCAGAATCAGGGCAAAAGAAATACTCTTACTCAAGCACTCAAACCAATAGCTAAATAAAGCACTGAGCTGAATATGTAAATAACCTTAAGCCTAGGAAAAACGAAAGAAATACTGGTCAGTGGAGATGCGATCACTGCTGCTACAGTCGATCACCAGGTTGGTGGGACATTCAGGAATACGCCGATACTGCAGGATACTGTAGGTCACTAAGAAGAAATCTATCCGTGTAAGATATCGCAATCCGCGCTCCGTGAAAGTCAAGAGACAACTAAGGCTTGATACTGCCCAACACAAGGGCATCGTGGGAAAAGGGCGTGGCTAACTCAACAACCAGCGAGGCAAGCATAAGGAAACAATAATTCACAAAATATCGCTAGTTGGAGTGTACTGTCTGTACAGAGAGACAATCACTCACGAGAAAATGACAAAAGTTTTGAAAACTTGATGCAAATATAAGTACAAGAGTGGACGGTTAAGAGAATGAGCGAAATTCTATGGATTTCAGAATTATTCAAACATTCGCAGAATGTCATGAATTACGATACATAATTTCACAATCTATGAAATTCGTGAGAATGACTGTACCTGAAGTCAATGAACTTGTGCTTAACCCGCCCAGTCCCGACTGATTTTTTACGAAACACCCTCAGAACTCGAGCGATTTTCAACTTTATTTTTTTGCTTCAAACCTCCACTTTTGGTAAGAAACATCGAAAATTCACAGAGAAATCTCCCTCCTGAGATTAAAAATGTTGATACAAGTGTCATTCAGCCTTACATTTTCCTTCTTTTTCAGGGTACCTGGCTAAAGAAAATGAAGTATGGAAGGGTTAAGTAATTCAAGCCACTTTAAAGTACGTATTTATTTATTTATTTGGTACGATTTATGTGTAATACAAGTCTATATTGGTTTTCACACAATAATGTGGGAGATAAAAGCATTATTCACTCATCCAAAACCCCATCACATGCACCTTCCTTTACGACATTACCACCTCATCACTTCTGTTTGTTTCTACCTCTAGCTTCTTTGTTTCTTTGTCCTCCACCTCAGGAATCACTTTCACCGTGAATTTCGTCACTAGAGAGACCGTGGGGCAACATATCTCTACTGGCCAGGTTACTGCTAACAGGTGGACTGCCAAGTGTAGGGGGTAGGGGAGGATGGGGGGTCAGGTGGGTCCAGGCAGTATCCCCGCTTGACAGCAGGTAGAGGAAGGTCTCCCACATATGCCTACCAAAAACCACCCACGAATGTTGAAAAATGTGCACATGATTGGCCTTGGAATTGAGTGACGTACGATGCACGTCAGTGGGTCCGTCCACGGAAAAAAGTAGTGACGTGCATCGAATGTTTGTGGGGCTTGGCAGATTAAAAACAAAATATAAAGCCCTTACTGCTCTCAGTAAAAAAAAAAAAAAAAAAGCCACCCTGAAAAAAAAAATCAATTTTTGCAAGTGTATATTTGCATGTATAATAATTAAAAAACAAAAGACCTTACACAAATTCATTAACCCGTCACGTCCTGATCGATTTCCCACCTCCGATACCCCCCAGTCCCGAGCATTTTTGGATTTTTTTTTTTTTTTTGGCTAAAACATCTGCTTTTGTTGAGAAACAAAGGAATATAAACAAAAAAGTGGTTACCTGGATCCCCAAGTGGTCAGAACATGTGAGCCCCCCAGGTGCAGGTATTGTATTGTCACTGACGAGTCTGGCTTGCACGTTTTCTATGGTAGGTAATTTTGGAAGAAACAACCAATAACGCTTCTACATTTATTCATTTTGAACTACTAAACAATAAGAACAACAATATAAGAGATTTCAATGAGATATATAAGAAAAATAAGCATTGTTCCATTGCGCGAGCATAGCAAATTTGGTCACTTAGTCACACTGAGTCGCTAAGTTTCTTGTTTCAGGATACATATCATTTTATCTACTTGCATATTACTGCTTCAATGACATTTTAGCATTTTTGACTTTATGTAATTGGTTTAAGCTGTTTACATTCATTACGATGATATTTAGCATAATGATAGTGTATATTTGCATACTCAGTGCACTCGCTATGACTCCTCTTTCAACATACATAACATTTGTTATAGTTTCATATTATTCTTTAAATGACATTATAACATTTTACACCCAATGTAAATGTTTTCACCTATTTACAATCCTTACGTTGATATTTACCGCACTGCTAGTGCATGATCACGTAGCAAACACACTCGCTACCACTCGTGTTGCGACTTGCAATATATTTTTGCACTTACATCATACTTTTCAACTAAAAGTACACTCGTTTACACTTTATACTAATATTTACATATATATATGCCTTATAATTACAATGAGCGTCAGAATATCGCACCTTTATACACTCGCTAGGAATGTATCGACTTAGAATATATTTATGCACTAAAATAATAATTTTTCAACTAATATTACACCCATTTCCACTTTATACTAATATTTACACATTCACTGGCTTTATAATTACATTGAGTGTCAGAATATCACACCTTTATTAAGTCGCTAGGAATGTTTCGACTTAGAATATACTTATGCACTAAAATAACAATTTTCAACTAATATTATACCCGTTTCCACTTTATACTAATACTTACAATGTCACTGGCCTTATAATTACGCTGAGCGTCTTTATATCGCATATTTTCCTGAGAATGAGCGTCATATCGCTATCAAACATCTCAGAACTCCATCACTGTGTGGTATTCCCTAAAACAGGGGTGTATGCATAGACCCACGTCACGCTCTACACACTCATAGCGGGTGTCTTTTCTCTTAGTGTTTGGTCTCAGTCGTGAGTTACCACACACATGACACCTCCGTTGGGGCCTAGGTCTGTTTGGTTGTGGAGGGATAGCAGTGGCAAAGTGGCGGCTGGAAATTCTCAGGAGAGTTTGGGGAGTAGGGGCAGTGCGAGGTCCTTGCTGAGTTCTCTCCTCACCATACTTGGCTATAATTTCCCTGCCAAGCTCCCTGATCAACCCTTCAAAGGATTCCTGCACACCTGTTGTAATGGCATGCAGGTGGTGGCAATTTAGGGCAGTTATGTCCAGCAGGTGAAAAAAGAGCTTTTTGTACCACTTCATCGTGGTCCTGACACACTCAGCACTCGATATCATGGAGTCTGACTGGTCACAAGCCACATGTTGATGTTATAATGCAGCACACACTCAGATTTCTAGATGCAGGGCCTGCTCTCGCTGCGATAATCCACGGACTCTGTGCAATTCATCAAAGGGCAGTGAACCGTCGATGAGGCAGACTTCTCTGTTGTGGTTCCACACTGTTCCTAAGATGTTATTAGCCTTGAAGAATACCACCTCATTTTTCTGTAGTTTCCGCCTGACCTTGACCATGTGACGCCGGTTCACCTTTACTGTACCACAAAGTCCCGTGTCATGCAGGTGTAGATAACGAGCGAGAAGAGGGCTAGTGTACCAGTTATCGAGGTAGAGTATGTGACCACGATGAATGTACTCTTCAATCATAGTCTTCACCACTGCTCCCGAGAGTCCAATACTGTGATCTTCTATGATGTCTGTCTGTGTACCAGTGTACAAGACTATGTCTTGCACATAACCAGTCCTACAGTCACACATAAGAAAGATATTGAATCCAAAACCGTGCGTTTTGCTGGGTATATACTGGCGAAAAGAAATATTGCCTCTCCACAACACGAGACCTCGTCTATGACAAGGGCTCTATAGGGATAAAATGAGGAACGGAGTGTTTGTCATAGGTGCTCAAGAACCAACCTAATTTGCCTCATCTTGTCTGTGTCATTTACATTGGCAGGATCATCAGCATCGTAAAAGTGGAGGTGGCTTACAATTTGCTGAAACCGATTACGGCTCACGATCTTGCCAAATATCGGTGTCTGCATGAGAAGGTCCATCGTCCAGTATGACGGAATTCTGTTTTTACGTAAAATACCTATCATAAGTTCCAGGCAAATAAATATGAACATCTCTGATAGGGAAACAGGATAATCGTAAATGATTAAATGCCTGCTCCTTGTGCCCAGTCTTTCACTCTCATGTCGTTGGCTGCTTGCAAAACTGCTGGTTTGTTCTACAATCTGCTCGACAAAAGCCCCACCGAAAAACAGGTGGAAAAAATCCAGCCTGTTTAACCCCTACACCGCTGGGTTGTCGGAGGCATGCCAGGCCATTCCTGCGGGGATATTCGCTCTCCGACTGACTTTATTAAAATATTTGACAAAAATCAGTTATTAGTCGTAGAATATTATAATTATATAGGCATATGGCACATACCTTCAGCTTTCTCCTGGGTTGTTGTATTTGGCACTCGTTTACTACCGTAGGACTTGTGGAGACTTCTGAAGTTGGGTAACTAAGTCTCCACTTTACTCTTCCCGACATCCCCTAATCTGAATACCACTGCCAAATATTATCACTAGAAACACTAATCAATGATTTCCAAGTAATTTGGATTCCATACTAAAAAAAAAAAAAACACTGTGAAAGCAATGTAAAATACGAGCGCGTACGAGCCTCCCACTCGCACTAATTCGCCGCTGGTATTCTGTCATTTCTTACTCATATACACACTCACACTTTATTATTTCTAGTACTTTATTAGACTTATATATATCTACAGTCATTTACCGCTTCCCACACGATGTTTAGTAGGGGTAGAGGTCACAGGGCCTTTTATAATGGGCGCAAAAGTGGCAGAAGTGGACGGGGATGATTTCACCGTGAAGGACGAGAGCGAACTGACTGTACAATACGTATGTCGGTAGCCAATAGTTGAAAATGTCGATGATGATGATGATGATGATGAGATTCGCCACACGGGTGTGGCACGGGCTCAGGGTGGAGAGCCCGTAAGTGACGAATCAGATGATAAAAGAAAGAGGAGCGTCCACTGCATGGCAGCAGATAGACGCAGACGTGAGAGAAGAAATTAGGAAGGTGGCGCTATGACTAGCGAGGCGGAGGGTAAGAGGAGACAGTAGAGAGAAGTGAAGAGACAGAGGAAAGAGCAACAATCTCAGCAGCAGTGTCTGAGCGTGAGACATGCCTGACAAGACGGTTGTGAAGAGAGAGACGCAGAGAAACAGTGGAAGGGCAGTCCAAGAGATAGTGTAGAAGAGGCCAGTCGTCAATTTGGTGACAGTAAGGGCACGGGTCAGGTTGCTGCCCAGAAATCTGGGAAAAGCAGGGGTGCCCAAGCCTGAGGCGACGAAGACCTACTATGAGAGCGTTAGGGGTGTGGGGCGGGGCAACGAGCGGCTGGTAACGAGTTGCCCGCGCAAACCACGAGGCAGATCGTGAGCCAGCAGCAACCTGATCCTCATGAGCCTCACGATTGAGCCTAATGGTGGAAGTGTGGGCTTTTCTCTTAACACTCGTGAGGCTGTGCCCTAAGGGAAAGGTTACAGTGGGGAGAGCGGTGGCACGCCGAGCAGCGGCATCAGCTGCTTCATTGCCGTGGATACCCACATGGCTGGGTATCCAATGAAGAGTGATGTTGGTGCCCCGGCGTGCGTTGTGTCAGCCACAACTAGAATGGAAGTCAGCAGGGCAACATTTTCCTTGAAGTGCCGCGCACGAAGACTGAGCAGTGATGAGAGCGAGTCTGTGTGAATAATGAGGTGCCTATGGTGGTGTAGGCTGGCATCTCTAAGGGCACCAAGGATGGCGACAAGCTCAGTCTCGTACACAGAGGCTCCTGAAGAGAGCCTCCATGTCTCAGCACGGCCCTCACAGTAAAATGCTGCACCCGCTGAACCATCAGCAGTGACTGATCCATCAGTGTAGTACTCAGCAGCCCCAGGGACACGAAGAGTCGCCATCCTTCTCAGTGCATCTTGCCGCAACAGTGAGGGCAGGGATGCTCTAGGGGAGGCACTGGAAGGGGCAAGTCCACGAATCACAGGGGGCAGCCATGGTGGTGGAGGCGAGTAGTCAGGATGAGGGAGGTCAGGACCTCCCTGCAAGGTCTGAGTAAGGGCAAGTTTGTGAACAATTGACACAACGGAGTGAGCCCAGTCCCGTCTTGAATGATAGAGATTCAGAGGCCTGTTGAGGGTACGCTGCAGCACAGCAGAGACAGACAGCTGAGGCCTGGATCTGCAGAGCTGCGCAGCAACTGCAGTCGACCAACTCCAGACGCGATGTTGAAGAGAGGGAAAGCCACTCTCCAACCTCAGATTCTCGGCGCGCGTCCAAATAGGAGCACCCAACATCACACGAAGCGCAGAGTTTTGCAGGACTTCGAGAGAGCGGACCTGCACGCCCGAGAGTCCGACAAGACACGTTGCACTGTAGTCAACAAGTGACCGTATTGCGTGCGTGTAGAATGTTCGTAGAGTACGAGGCGAGGCACCGAGATTCCTGTGGGAGAGAGCTTTTAGGGCAGTGATACGAGGGGCAGCCCTCTCTCGTAGGTACTTGACATGCTTTGAGAAGGTCAGGCGGCTGTCCAGCCACACTCTCAAGTATTGATGACTGTTGACTATGCCAAGTTGTTGCCTCCCGAGTGAGAGGGGATGTTCGGGTGGACGCATCCCAAAAGGTAGGCATTTCGTCTTATCAGGGTTCAGTTTCAGGCCTAGTTCACAGCACCTGTCATGCAGGCGGCTTAGAGCAGTTTGTGCATGTCTATAGCAATCCTTATGCGAGATGACGAGGAGGAGATCATCTGCGTAGCAGAGGAGGGTGGTACCTCTGCCGAAGTCAATCAACAGCAGCTGTTCGACAAGCAGGTTAAATAGGAGGGGACTAAGCACGCTTCCCTTTGTCAGGCCCTTTAATTGAGGGTGGGGGGGAGAGAGCTGTCCCTGAAAGTGTACACTAGCAGAGCGGCCAGTAAAGTAGTTGCGCAGCCAGGAGAGAATCCTGCCACGAACACCCTTGGCAACAAGCGCTGAGAGTACGGCCTCAGAGACAGCTAATTCAAACGCCTTCTCTACATCAAGGAAGACAGACAAGCCTCGGCCATGTTTCAGCTCACCTAGAAAAGAGGCCAAGCACTGCACAGCACTTCTGCCAGGGAGATAGGCAAAGAGATGCGGGTGCAGCGGGCCCAATTTCAATGTCAGCTGCTAATGTATATGCTAAGAAATAAGTCATAGGAAATCTAAACAATACATAATAAAATAGGTAGTTCCAGGCGAATATAAATATCACTCAGGCTTCTCCCTTCCTTTCCTATATACATTTATATTACGAGAGTAGCTCATACGGCATATTTCACGG
>JAGKTI010035696.1:0-11208 GCA_018397915.1 Birgus latro | reverse complement strand
ATTTCTTGCAAAATTTCAGAGTTAAATTCACCACCATTGTTGCTTATTAGCACATTTGGTGTGGTGAACCTACAGATCACACTATCAATGAATACCCGTGTGACTGTTTCTGTTGTTTTATCCTTAATTGGAACCAAGATCACATATCATGAGAAATGATCAGTGGCAACCAAAAGATATTGATTGTGATTGGTAGTTAAGGGTACTTTACGTAAATCAACCGCAACAATGTCCCACGGTTGATTAGGGACTGGATGTTTCCCTAAAGGTGTAGTTGGTAATGTGAAACCTTTGCGTTTCACTCATGACTCACATTTGTCTATGTGATTATGTATGTCTTTGCATAACATTGGCCAATAATATGACATTCGGGCCTGCCTGACTATCCTGTCCTTGCCAGGATGCCCTCCGTGTGGACTGTCGTGTACTATCCTTAAAATGTGTTGTATCATGGTACTAGGAATAACTAACTGCCTAATATTTTTTCCATAATTTGGTTGTCCTGGATTTACCCTATATAAGGCATTGTTTACCACTGTGAATTGTTTAAGTGGTACATGTAACTCGGGTAATGGTACATCATCGCCTGACTCAAGATGATATATTACTTTGGACCATACAGGGTCCTGTCTTTGTGCTTGTGAGATTTCTTGATTTGTGGGGATCGTTCCATCCTTGTTGGAGAATGATTCCCATGAACTTATTGTAGCGACATTCGCTAATGGATCTCGTGATGACATCTGCTGCCGCATTCACTGTACTATTAATGTAGTGAATACTTAAATTGAAATTCTGGATTTTACATTTCCATCGTGCTCTCCTCCCAGAGAAGAGTTTTTCTTGGAACATGCCTAGAAGAGGCTTGTGGTCTGTGTAAAGGTGAATTTCATATCCGTACACGAGGTCACAAAATTTCTGTAAAGCAAATGTTACAGCTAGGGCATCTAAGTCTGTTGCACAGTAATTTTTCTCTGCTCCTTTTATTTGTTTACTGGCAATAGCAATGGGTTAGTATTTACCTCATTTATCCTCTTGCATCAATACAGCACCTAAACCATTGAGGGAGGCATCTGTGCAAATTATGAACAGCTTTGTGAAGTTAGGATAAGCCAAGCAAGGTGCACATGTAAGTTTATCTTTTAATTCATTAAATGCATTATTTTGCTCCTCTCCCCTCTGAAATACCGCTTGTTTTTTCAGTAGGAGTAATAAGGGTTGGGCTATGTGAGAGAAGTGTATAAACGGCCTATAATACCCGAGGAGCCCTAAAAATTGTCTTATTTCATCATCATTTGTGGGTTCCGGGAAATCCCTTGCTGCCTTAATTTTGTCCATGGAAGTGTGGATTCCTTCTGCATCTAGTCTGCAGCCTAAGAATTTTATTTCCTTAAAGCAGAATTTACATTTAGGCAGCTTAATTTTTAAACCTGCACTGGCTAACTTGTGTAGTAGCTGATCTAACTTCTGTAGGTGTTATTCTATTGTGGGTGTTGCATTTATGATGTCGTCCAGGTAGACAAATATACTGTCGCCTAATATTCCAGCCAATACGCTATTCATCAATTGCTGGAATGTGCCAGGAGCTATCCTTAATCCCAACGTCATTCACTCATGCTCATAATGCCCACTGTCTAAAGAAAGTAGTGTGCTTGCGGGATTCTACATCTAATCCTATCTGGTAGTAGCCACTTAATAATTTGATTGTAGAAAAGACCATATTTTCTGGTCCAATGTAGCACATCACTTAACAAAGGCATGGTAAAACGGTCAGGAATGGTTACCTGATTAAGTCTGTGATAACCAACAACTGCCTCTCATTTCCCCGTTTTGTTTAGGTACAAAGAGTGGTGCATTCCATGGGGATACTGAAGGTTCAATTATGTCCAAACTTAATTTATCAACATACTGCTTTGCTAGTGCATGAGCAATTCTGTACGCTGGCACGTAGATTGGTTTTGTATCCGTTTTATGTTAATATGATGTTGGATTAGATTTGTACACCCTAAGTTTTCACCAGGCAATGCAACAGCTTGTCGATGTTTCTGCAGGACGTTTAGTAAATCATTTTTCACATCTGAATTATCTGAGCAAACCAGATGCTCTTTTATGCACTCTCTGACGAGTTTATTCTGCTCGACGTTCCCGCTACTGTTGCTTCGTGTATAGGAGCTGGGCAAATCTCTAACCTACAAATACAGGTTCCTTCTTAATCTTCACATCTCCATTCATGGTGTTAGCAAAACTGACATTAGTCTCACCCTTGTCATTTATCCAGCACAGGGCACTCGAAGGCCATTTATTCTAACCGTCTCTTCTAATGCAATGACATTACATTTTCTCAATTTACTCTTCATCGTAACTTGCATGAATGATTTTGGTGGTAAATTTATATCATAATTAATGCTTGCTGGGTGAGTGACTGAGTCACGGTTGCATTATGGGTGAGTGAATGAGGATGGGGTGTCGGTCTCTGACAGCTGGTCTGCGAGGCCATTTTCTCTGAGAAGTTGTATGTCAGACTCACCCATTTTGGTTTTGTCTGTAATCGTTCTTGTGACGCTAGTTTTCCTATAATTGCTGGTTGTATTATCAGATGAAATTTCCTCTATGAATTCACTGTCAAAATGCATTCCATTGAAATATGGCATCAATATTATATTTTCTTTCTTCATTGTGTTTAGTCCAACTAACCCAGTTCCTCTAATTGATAATTTATCTACTACGTAGAAGGTGGTAGTGAATGATTTTGTGGTCTCTGTGAATTTCATGTTTAACTCAATCACACCAATAACTGGTATTTCTTTATTATCCACTGTGTATAAATTTAGGTGGTAGGTGGTGGCGACCATCATCCACTCACTTGATGTAGTGCTGCTTACTTCTTCCTTAGCCTTTATCATTCTCTTTCTGTGCCTGCCCTCCTTTCTTCCTATTTCTCCTATATTTCCTGTCACTTCTTACTATGCTTTTCTTTCCTTTACAGGTGGCATTACATTGAGTGACAAGCCAAATGGTTTCCTGTAAGCCAAGAAACCATTTACAACGCTGGGTGGTAACCATATAACCAAACCATACGTGCTCCCTACGTGTCAACAAGTGGGTTGGTGGAGGGTTAGTGCCCTTCCCCATAAAAAAAAAAATAACTCAAAGTCAAATGGCCATCCCTTATGGGATTGTGGTGTCTGGCAATAGATAGATAGATAGATAGCATAAATTTAAGTCTGAGTTTTCAAAAAACGTCACTTTTCTTCTATTCCTGAAAATTCTTTCTAACTCATCTTGCGTTATTAAATTCACTAGTGAGCCTGAATCCAATAATAATGAAATCTCTTCCTCCTCACATACAGCAGCGACGAAAATGCTTTCGTTTCCGAAGAGACTTCCTAGGTTGACTATTTGTTTATTTGGGTGTTTTATGTGTTGTCGAAGTTTGTGCTGGTACGACCTTCCCCCGACCTATAGATGGATAGCAATTTTTCTACTGTTTTATGTTCTGAGGTCCAGTGACCGGAATACATATGATGCCTACAATATGCTTCAAACCCTTTTGCTTATTGCCTATCCTCCTTCATTCTAATGTAACACTCTGATTTTGTGTAACAAGGTTTTGCACAATAATAACAGAGTGTTACTTGAGTTCAACCTACGAGGTGATCTTTCATTTGCGTGTCTTTGTGTTGATCGATGCCTACTGGGACTTCGGTCCGACTTTTCTACCGCCCTGTTACCTGGTGTGCGAGAACGAGTCCTTGAGCTAACCTGACTGTGTGTTTGTTTCTAAACTGGACGAGATTGTCTCTGGTCCTGGACTTGACTTATTTATCCCTGCTACTATTTCTGGCACTTTGATCCCTGTCCTGTTGGCCTGTGATGTTTCAGTCACGCCAACTTTACTGCAATTTAATTCCTACTAATATATGAAATCAAGTAAACACATCCCTGGATTGTAAGGGATGGTTTTGGCTATTTTTAGCACCCTGTCAGAAAACTGACATAGGGCTGATATGTAGCCAATGATGTCAATGATATGCACTGGTGACATTCACCATCCTCTGTGACCCAGTCTGAGTTTTCTAGGCTAGCTAACAAAGTTTTCATAATAGTGGAAATATCTGCTGCTATTTCCCCTAAATCTGAACCTGAGTGTGCTTGCTGAAGGAGGTCTACAATTTTGTGTAATTCTGGGGTTATGCCACCAAGAAAAGTCTTGCCTCCCGAGAATTTCCCGAGAAATTCTGTCTTAAATTGCTCAAATGTTGTTGCTCTCAACAGCTTGTCTGACCTGAGCAAACTGCCTGCTGGGCATCGTTCTTGGTTTATTCTAGCTGCAAAAACAGTTATTTTCCCTTTCTCGTCTGTAATGTGTCTCTTAATGAAATACTGCTGACACTGTTCAGTAGGTGTGTTATGACAATATTGTCTTTTTCTGTACCTGAGACTTTTGGTTGTTCACCGTTTTCATGACAAATACACACTGGCAATGGACTATTACTGGGATTTTGTGAAGAAGGCACTGCACTAGTGCTTGCTGCATCTGTATTAGCCATCTTTGCATTGTTTGTCTTGCAATTGTCATTTACAGGCAATTTATATGTTTTTCCTGACCTTAACCCCTCCGTGGCCGAGGGTGTGGAATTTTCCGTGCACCACAGGCCGGCTGGGGGACCATTTTCTGAAGTATCTAAAATTGATTTTTTTTTCCCTTGCCATATTCAAGAGAAAGTTCAGACGCAACTAACAGTGCAAATCCCAGCTTCCTAAACCCATTCTGTGGCTTGCAATGGAAAGCAAAAGTTGCAGAAATATTGGCAACTGATATCCGCCGCGAAGAGGTGGTGCGACAGTGCACCTTCACAGGTGTTGTTATTTTTGTTTTTACCCCCGAAACAATGCGAATGGTGCTGAAATGTTGCGCATATAGGAGATATTGTGATATCGAATGATTTCAGTACATAATATGTTAGGAATGGCTGGGGGGAAAAAAAAAATCACCCTTTTCATATAAAATATGTTTATGGTAGTTTAGAGTTTTTTACGTTATTGTTGTGCCCATGCTTGGAAAAGGGAGTGAAAGGGTTGAATTTTCAGTCCTAAATGAGAAAGCTGCATGTCCTCCGAGGCTTGGCTCTCCCACAGATGAAAGTGGAGGGTCAGATCCGATTAGCAATACGGAAGTTGTCGCAACTTCCAGGTCCCACACGATGTGCATGGCTAGAACTATAATCGTAATGCAGTTTCAAAACTACGAATAAGTCTAATTTTTACGAATATGGAGACAAAGCGAATAAAATATGTTTACAGACGAGGGAAAACATTTTTTCCATAATAACACGTTCACCTTTCTCTGTCATTTTACCTTGTTACACTCACAATATATGTTGCTGTCTTGTAAACTTGGTGGTTGTGTGTGTTTTGCAAGGGAGGAAAAAGATTACATTTTCTGTATGGTTCGAAATAATGGGTGTAGTTGTGCTTGTTTAGGCATGGCTGGGAGTGAAAAAATAGAAAATCCACTCATCATGGCAGAAGGCTATGAACTGCTTGATGGGGTGTATGGGAGTGTAGTGTTGGTTAGTCTGAAGACATTCAGAACGTTCGTTCATTTCTCCCAAATTTTTCCAGTTTTTTATAGGCCGCGCTCAAACGACACCACCAGCCGTTTATCGGCTAAACGTCATTCGACGCCAGCGACCACGGAGGGGTTAATACTCTATGGTCTGAGTTATAGTAAACTAGAGGTAAATTTTTATAAAGTTCATTATCTGCATCTGAAAATTCTGACCAAGTGTCATTCTCATTTACTTCAGTGTATGTTGCATCTTTTTGCTGTTCTTTATCTAGTGTATGTTTTATTTCCTGAGTTTGGTTTTCTGCTTTTTCTTCTGTACTTGATGGTGCTTTGGAATTTATAATTTTGATCGTTTTCTAGTGTTTTTTTTTTTTTATGTGTTCAGCTCTGGGCATAGGCTTCACAGTCTGCTATCAAGACCCAGCAGTCCTCCAACATACCATACATCTCTACATGTCACCACTTCACCGCTAACACCCACCGTCCATATTGAATACATGCTAGGGCTGTCTCATACAGGACTGGCGTACTGGTATTAGCGGGGGTATTTTGACGACATGTCAGCAGGGCTTCTGGTACATCAGTAAAGCCTGATTTAATGAAATTCAGATCCTTAAACTGTTCCCTGCCCCAACAGGGATTTGAACCTGGGTCCAATAGGACTACAGGCCACCTCTTTACCGATTGAGCCACCGCCTCTGTGTCAGGGTATTTGTCAATGTTAATGTTGATCCTACAGGCACTAATAATGGAACTCTACTTAGCATAATGGGATTACACACTAAATCATATTTTACCATTCTCTTGATTGCTTATAAAATTAAAATGATACAACACATCTGTCAGTGTAATTTGTGTAATTGTCTCACTGTGTAGTTTCTAATATTTATGATGAATATATAATTGCTTGGTTCTTCAACTAAGTGTTAGTATTTTATGGACAGTTATGTAAGTGGTAAATTGTTAACTAATACAACCTTGGTTAGAATAAATCAGCTCACTAGAACAGCAGTGGAGATACAGTCGTGGTGTGACGAAAGAGATGTTGATTGTTGATTACATCAGGGGTCAAGAAACTCGCTCTAATCACACACTTCACTGGTAGGGTCTAGTTAAGGTAGGTCAGGATCCTGCTGTGTCTGTGTCAACACTCAGTGTCATCACTGGGGTAGGAAGACAGGCTGGCAGGCAGGCAGGTGCAGGATAGCATGCTGGTGCAGGATGGCAGGATGGTGTTGTCAAGCACGTGGGCTGACTGGCGTGTTATGATGATCTTAGCAAACACTGTTGAGCCGCTGCCTTATTCTGGTAGTTATGGTGTTGAAGATGGTGGTGGGGGTTGCGGTGAAGGTGGACATCGTGGTGGAGGTATAGACTAATCAGCAGTGTTGATATCTCACCATGCTGGGTCAAACTGCTAGTGCACTTCCTCTTTCATCACTCTTCCTTGTTATTGTTTGTAGTTTCTCACCTCTTTGTTCACTTATTTTCTTCTTAACTTGTAGTACGTGATTTTCCTTAGTCGTTACGATTAATTTGTAGGCTTGTAGATTGTTGATAGATGTAATTTATCGCTGCTATTGTTTCACGTAAATCGTGGAGTTGAGGTGGTTAGGAGCGAGATTTGCTTGTTTGTTTGATTGCTTTGGTTGAGACGTTAATCGGCTTCATTTACAGCTTGCCACCACTCTTAGTGAACATACTGAGATAGATATCGCAGGTTACCGTTGTAGCGGCTCAGGAAAGCAGTCTGCTGCATATATCGACGAACGTATAGACTAATCGATGAGCACTGTATAATCTCTTTTATCATAGTTGGGTTCATTGTTACCACTGCCATCAATCTTGATAGTGTGGTCGTAGGTACTTGTATGGAAATAGGAAAGTCGATTATGGATCATTAAGCACAGCCAGAATAAAGGCGTGAGACGTGTTACCAACGAAATGAGTTACAGCACTCTTGGGTTACAGAGTTATATTGAATAGTGATTTACAACGTAACTCAGCGTGACGGCCAGTCTCCTAATGATCCTAATGTCGAGCCTTCTTTTTCAAGCCCTTCTCTCCCGTTTTCTCCTTACTCTGTCCTAATTGTTCTCTCAAGCATTACCTAACCTATTCTGATGTGAAGGGCTTCTCTCCTACGTTATTTACAGGTTGGAGAGGTAGTAGTGTCTGAAAGGTATCCTTTTCACATGGACTTCCACGTTTAAATATGTTATGAAATTCGTGGTCTGTCTGGACAACGAGGATATTAAAGCTTCTTGATCTGGGACAACAAGATTGTGTATAGACATTATGTGAATTGACATTCCTAGTGAGAAACTGTGTATATCTCCCTCAGACACTACATCCTTTACATTGTGTTTATGAGATATATTAATGCCTCTATAATACCTACACACCTCCCCTCTCGCTGGCCCTTCTCCGATAAGGGTAGGTTATATTTTTACCATCTAATCCGTCTCTCTACACTTTCTGTTGTCCTCCTGCTAAATCCACTTGTAGTGGGCTCCTTCCTGTGCTGGCATTAATGGGAAGGAGATTGCTGACCTGGTAACATGGTCTACACTTTCCTCCTGGATGATCACACCTCTTCCCCCTGACCTTGTTGTGCTTTAGAGGGTATTTGGAGGGGCTTGCTAGCCCTTACAGGCTACCCTTGATCCACACTCACAACCTTCCTCCTAAGTGTTTGTTAACCCTTAAACCACGGGGTTGTCGGAGGAGCGCTGAGCCCATCCCGCGGGAATATTCGCGCTCACACTGACTTTTTAAAAATATTTGCCAAAAATCAGTTATTAGTCCTAGAATATTATAATTAAATATGCATATGGCACATACCTTCAGCTTCTCCTGGGTGTTTTTTTAGCACTCGTAGACTACCGTAGGACTTGTTGAGACTTCTGAAGTTGGGTAACTAAGTCTCCACTATACACTTCCGACTTCTCGTAATATGAATACCACTGCCACATATTAACACTAGAAACACTATTCAATGATTTCCAAGTAGTTTGGAATCCATACTCCAAAAAAAAAAAAACCACCGTGAAAGCATTGTAAAATACGAGCGCGTATGAGCCTCCCACTTGCGCTAATTGGCCGCTGGTATTCTGTCATTTCTTACTCATATATGTACTCACACTTTATTATTTCTAGTACTTTATTACACTTATGTAGATCTACAGTCATTTACCGCTTCCCACACAATGTTTAGTAGGGTGGTCACAGGGCCTTTTATAATGGGTGCGAAAGTGGCAGAAATGGAGGGGCGCGACTGCGACATGATTTCACTGTGAAGGACGAGAGCGAACTGAATATACAATACGTATACACTGCGAAGAACAAGAGCGAACTGAATGTACAATACGTATACACTGTGAAGGACGAGAGCGAACTGAATGTAAAATACGTATCTCAGTAGCAGAGTTGAAAATGTCAGCTGCTAATGTATGTGCTTAGAAATAAGTTGTAGGAAATCTTGACAATACATAATAAATTAGGTAGTTCCAGGTGAATTAAATATCACTCAGGCTTCTCCCTTCCTTTCTTATATACATTTATATTACGAGAGTAGCTCATACAGCATATTTCACGGGGGGGAAAAACGGGAAATTAGTGAACAAGTGTAGGTTGGAGGTTGCCAAGTGATAATTAGCCAATTCCAGGTGTATGGCACTATCAATTACCTTATTTTATATATGTGTATATATATATATATATATCTATTATTTTGTATAAGAATAGGGCATAGGGCTCACTTCAATGGTTGAAAACAGTGGAAAAATCTGGGGAAGATTTACCTAGCGCAGAGCGGCTGACCAGACGACACAAGAGGGTAATGGAGGGGAGGTAGGGAGGGGAGTCTAGAATGGGGGAAAATGGCTAAATTGTCAACAATGGATGGGAGTACTGATGACATTAGCAGCTCTGACTATTGTTGGACATTGGCACTGCTGATAGATGATACAAGTCACCACCTGAATGCCCAGGCGAATAAAAAAAAAACACAGTCACACAAGTGATGCCCCGCGGTATGATCCATTGCACCCGACCGTCACGAAAGTGACAACCCGCGGTTTAGCGGTTAAGGTTCCTGGTTCACGTCGGTTATGTTTTCAGTCTTCACTTTCTTCGGATCTCCTGCCATTTCATGCTTCTGTGTCCCCGGATGGCCAAGTTACTGTTGACATCTGTTGTATCAGAGTGCACAGTGTAGATCAATCCTTCCTCTATTTCCAGATCACATCCAGACTTGATACGTGCTGGTGGCTTCCTACTTTCTCTTCTGGAAACTGTCTCTAATTATCAGTATGTTTCCTCTGTCCTGGACATTTGCCTTCTGCAGGGGCCCTGTTTATCTGTGCACTCTTCCAGCTTTACACCCACTTTCTTTTTTGTAGTGCTTGTTCCATCATCTGGAAGTTTTCGGATTTTGGGCTCACTGTGGAGGAGTTTCAGGCTGGGGTGGTTAGTCTTGATAAAACCTGGCTCACTCCTTCACTTGCTTTCTCCCCCTCACTGTATACTCCATTATTCACGGTGACCTGTGTGGAGCCAGGGGTGGCCTTGCACTGCTCGGGCCCAACAACCCTTCCCTGTAGTCTCCTTTCTCTGTTGAGCATTCCTGGTGTGGTTCAGGAAATCTTGGCTGTTTGTACTGTCTTGAGGGTTGGTCATAATTGTGTTTTTTAATAACATGTCTTTGCACTTGTTAGAAGCACAGTTGTACTGCTCGTATTGGTTGGTGCTCCTACCTTCTCTTTGTACCTTGCCGAATGACTTTAATACCTGGCTTTCTTACTGGGATCTGGGCATGTTCTGGGCTTCCAACAATGGGTTGGAGGCTCCTTTTTCCATCCACCTCTAATCCCAGTTTACTGGTGCCAAAGGGCCTCCACACTCGATATAACCTGTGGTCTGGCCAGGCCTCCATGCTCAATCTCTCCTGCTCTTGAGATAGCTACCTGCTTTGGGATGCTCAGATTTCTTTGGGATCTTATCCATGTAAAGACATCTCTGTCTCTACATCATCATGCCTACCTTGTCCCTCCTTTGTTTTGGTTTACCCACCTGCACTGGCATGTGACTGAGGCTGTCTGACCATCTTTCTGCAGTGCCCCCTTTGCAGAAGAGCTCTCTTTAGAGGATGCTGTCATGGCCTTCACCTCTGCCCTGGTGGGTGCTGGTCACTTGGCTTTTGCCTTTCTACCATCTTCAAAAAAGGGATGAGGCTATGGCACACCTAATGTCTGATTTGGCTCATATCTCTGATTGGGGTAAAAATAATCTTGTTATTTTTAATGCATCAAAAACTCAGTTATTACACTTATCAACCCGACAAAATCTTCCTCAGGATTACCCACTAATTAATAATGAACAGTTATGTCCTGCATCATCCTTGAACATGCTTGGGGTTTCATTCTCTCGGGATTTGTCTTGGAAAGAACATATTACATCTCTTGTGAAATCTGCTTCCAAGAGATTAGGTGTGCTAAGCCGATTCCGTACTTTCTTTACCCCTGCACAGTTGTTGACCTTGTAAACGGGTTTTATTCGCCCGTGTATGGAGTACAACTCTCATGTGTGGGGAGGCTCCCCACATGCAGCTCTTCTCAATAGGGTGGAGTCAAAGGCTT
>JAGKTI010035695.1:0-11208 GCA_018397915.1 Birgus latro | reverse complement strand
GCTTTTCTAATTGGTTCATTACCCATCAAATAATTCAATGAGGGCCTCTTGGTACTTTTACCCATTTCCAATATTTTACATTTTTTTACATTGAATTTCATTTCCCACATCCGGCTCCAATCATGTATCCTATCCAGATCCTCCTGTAGCATTCTACAGTCCTCTTCAACCTTTGCCTTTCTCAAGATCTTTGCATCATCAGCAGACAGACTTGCGTAACTGTTCACTCCATCTACCATATCATTTACGTAAATCAGGAACATTACTGGCGCCAACACCGAGCCCTGTGGGACACCACTTGTTACTTCCCTCCATCCTGATGTCCTGTCCTTTATTACTGTCCTCATTTTTCTGTTACTCAGAAAGTCTCTCATCCATTCCAGGAGGCTTCCCTTCAGTTCTCGGATATGCTCTAATTTCCATATTAGTCTCTTGTGGCGTACCTTGTCGAAGGCCTTCTCCAGATCTAAATACACACAATCCACCCAACCGTCTCTCTCCTGTAGCACGTCAATCGCCCTTGAGTAAAAGCTCAGTAAGTTGGAAACACATGACCTCCCACTTCACAATCCAAACTGACTTGCAGTCAGAATATTCATCCCCTCCAGATATTTTATCCATCTATCTTTCTCTCACACAATTTCGCGACCATGCTAGTTAGAGACACTGATCTGTAATTCAGGGGTTCTTCCTTGTTTTCTCCCTTATAGATTGGTACCACATTTGCCCTCTTCCATTCCCGAGGCACTTTCCCATCATCCAGGGAACACACAATTAAACTGTGAATCTTATCCGCCAGTTGTTCTCTGCATTCCTTAAGTACCCAATTAGAGATTCAATCTGGTCCTGGGACTTTCCTTACATCTTGAGTTTCCAGTAATTTGTACACTTCCCGCACTTCCACTTTTATATCTTTTATCACTACAATTCTAATCACTCCCTCCCCTTCCACAAACTCCCTTTCCTTAGTGAAAACCGATTGGAAACATTTGTTCATTATTTCAGCTTGCATTACAGAATCCTTGTAGACCTCTCCTTCTACTTTCAGTTTGGTGATTCCTTCCTTTTGCTTCAATTTTCCATTAATAACTCTATAAAACAATTTGGGTTCGTCCTTATATTTGTCAATTATACCTTTTTCAAAGTTCCTTTCTTCCTCTCTACGTATTCTTGTATATTCATTTCTAGTTCTTTTATATTCTTCCTTTGTTCTGTTATTACCTCTCTTTCACTATTTGTTCCATGCAATGTCCCTTTCTTTTTTTGCTATCATACACATTCAATTAAATCACTCCTTTTTCCTGTTTTCTTTCCCACTTACTCGGCACATATTTTTCCACTCCCAAATTATAGAGGTCTAAAAAGATATCCCACTTCCTCTGTATTTCTTTTGTCTTTCTGAATTTTCTCCAATCCGCATTTTCGAAAAATTTTCTCAATTCTGCAAAGTTTGCTTTCCCAAAGTTGTATCTTCCTTGCCTATAAAGCTCATCTCTTGGCACCACGTTCCCTATTATCATCTGGAACTCATTGACCACATGATCACTTTTTCCTATAGGACACAGATATTTCAAAGATTTAGTTACATCAGGTTCTTTGGACAGTAGCAAATCTAATCTTGCTGGTGTGCCATCACCTCGGAATCGTGTCTCTTCTTTGACAAACTGCGTCATTACATTATTCATTGCTATATTTAACAATTTAGTGCCCCACGAATCTTCGCTGCCTCCTGAGTCCCATTCCTCCCAGTTCACCTCTTTACAATTAAAGTCAACCATTAGGATTATATTGTTACTTTTCTCAATCACTTTCTGTAGATAACTAAACATGTCTGACAACATCTCCTGGTATTCATCGTCATTCCATGCTCTCGTCTTAGGGGGAACATATACCACTGCCATATCTCTCTTACCATTCTCCCCAGTTTCTAATTTCATATTTATCGCTTCGGCCCTGCCCTCTGCCATTTCCACAGTATCTACATTTATGTTGTCTTTCACTGCTATCATCACTCCTCCTCCTGCTTTTTCTTTTCTGTCTCTTCTCCATAATTTGTATTTCCCATCTCCCATATGAATATCAATATCTTCTTTCAATTTAGTCTCTACAAAGCACATAACATCAGGTTCATGTACCCTCAGAAAATCATTGATTTCTAACCTTGCCGATATTAGTCCATCAGTGTTTGTGTACGCCACTTTCAAACATTTTTCATTGTTTTTTATACTCTCTTCTCTCCTTCCCTCCATCGGTACCACTTTCTCAATTTCTGATCCATAACTCTCCAATAGAACACTGTCTTCTCTTCCTCCGTTCGCTGTTCGTTTTTTATCTTTGCTTCCTTTACTAACTCTTTTAATTTAGCTCTTTCTTCTTCGTTTGCATCTCTCCTTATCCAAACATTTTAAAACCCCTCCTTATCTGACAATTTCCACGTTCTATTTATGATTTCATTCACCATTACCTGGGACTGAAACTTTACTTTCAATGGCCGTGCCCCACCTTTCTCGTACTTTCCTAACCTAAACACTTCTTCAATCTCTTCTTGGGCTTCATTGTTACCCTCCATAACCACTGATATTATTTCTTTAGCCTTACTCAGTTCTTCTCTCTCTCTTTCGGATCTTACTGTCATACGTTTTTCTTTTATTCCTGAGATTAACACACATTTTTTCTTGTCTGCTACATCCCTGACCAAAGATTCTCTACTTCTTAGTACCACTTCCTTCTCCACTTTTTCCTTGCTTTGTTGTTCTATGATCTCCTTCAGATTTACATTTCCTTCCTCCTGTATTTTCTTCCACCCCTTATGTTGCTCCTTGATTTCCTTAATATGCTCATCATGCATCCTCGATTTTGATTCGTACTCATCTAGTTTACTTTTCATTCTGTCCCTTTCTTCTTCCAACCTCTTATTCTTCTTCTTGAGCTGTTTTATTTCATTTGATGCAGATTCGTTACTCACCTTCAATTCTGTGACTTCTTTTTCTTGTTCATCACTACGTGTGCAAACTTTTTCCAGTTTATTCTGTAGGACTTTGATCTCTCTCTCTTGCTCTAAAGTCCATTCCTGCAGCTGTCTACTTACTTCCCATACCTTTTTTAACTCCTGGACATTCCGCCGTTTTCTCTACTCCTGCTATTCTTGTTTGGTTCAGCTTATCACTTCCGTTATTTGCATCAACATCGGTGAAGCCCTCAAATTCCCCCTCGCCAGTTGTAAACAATCTTCCGTCTCTCTCCGCCATGATTCAACCATATGAAGACTTTTTTTTTGATTACCATAAAGATTTTCATGTCTAACCTGTTTTCATCATGCTGTAAGTGGGTTAAAAAATTACCCTAAATGTTAATCATAATTTCCTGCTTTCAATTTAATTTTTTCATGCATGGTTTTTAAGTGCACCAGCTATGAAAAAGGTGAATGCCGTATTTTATGGCCGAAACCTGCGGGTTTTTTTTTTTACTAATATCCGACGGGACCACCACTCACGCTCTCAATCACATAATCACAACACATAATCACAATAGGTTGGTCTCCCTTTCGTCGCTGATTCAGCGATTATTTCCCCTCGATCCAGGAGCAGCTCCTCTCTCAGCCACTGTCCTCTGTTTGAGAGAGAGAGAGAGAGAGAGAGAGACGCTGATATTCACACGGAGAGTACACACGAGATATGCCTTGCACATGGGATATTTTGTTTCCTTTTTTCCTGTGGATATCAGCATACTTATGAATCGCGTGTTATTAGGTAATTTATACCCAGACAGACAGATGGAGAGATAGATTTATTGATATAGATACAGATATAGAGATATTGATAGATGATGGATAGAGAGATAGTCATATAGATAGGTAGGTAACAGTGGAGATGTATACACTGTATGTATTTATTAATATACATGTATTATCCATTATGTGCAGTAGTGCATCAACTGATCTTATTCAAGCAGTCTGGTTTCCTGTACGAAACATTAACGTAGAAACCTACATACTTTAACATGTTTTTAGAACAATTACGGTAGGTGACATGGTATGTAGGAGGACTGCTGGGCCATGATAGCAGGCTGTGAAGCCTATGCCCAGAGTCGGACACAAAAAAAAAAAAAAAAAAGGTGGTGGCGACCATCATCCACTCACTTGATATAGTGATGCCTATTTCTTCCTTAGCCTTTATCATTCTTTTTCTGTGCCTGCCCTCCTCTTCCTATTTCTCCCATCTTTACTGTCACTTCTTATTGTTTTTCTTTCCTTTACAGGTGCCTTTACATTGAGTGACAAGCCAAATGGTTTCCTGTAAACCAAGAAACCACTTTCAGCGCTGGGTGGTAACCATATAACCAAACCATACGTACTCCCTGCGTGTCAACGTTAAGTGGGTTGGTGGAGGGTTAGTGCCCCTCCCCATAAAACAAACAACTCAAAGTCGAATGGCCACCCCTTACGGGATTGTGGCGTCTGGCAGTAGATAGATAGATAGGCGTTGTACAACATTTATATTCGTCTTGCAGTGTAAATACCATTACCTTTTGCATGCATTATGGTATGATAAAAAGTACCATTCATGTCACACACAATGTGTAATAGTTTAGGCATATATAAATTGCTATTGTTTGTCGTTTATATAATGGTTAAGAACCTCCCTTTAAAAGCTTGCCCATATGTTACTTGTTTTCATGGCATGTTCTCAAAAGTATTGTGTATATTATGCCATACATTTATCTCCAGCTTCAGAAAAGTGTAAGCTATATTTGACATTTTTTAAAATGGTCTTTTGCATACAGGAGGAGGCAGTTACTGTTTTGCCAATATATCCAACAGTATGCGGTAGACGTGCGCCTGAACACAGTGGAAGTTTTTTTTTTTCGGTTAAATCAACATGAACCTTGTGATTAACAGCTAAAACAACAGACGACTATGGGTGTCTGCTTCCCGCCTTAATGTTTTCGGGATAATGCTGTAACCTAACATGTATGTGGCGAGCTGTCCTACCCGTTACACAGTAAATTCACTGTAATATTCTTGTCTGTATACATCAGTCCTATTCCAAGCCGCAAACTTTTATCGTTGGTATGATTCTTCGTCGTCGAAACACGATATATGGGTCACTATTCATCACCGGCATGGTATCAAAGGTAAAGGATGCTCATGCACCATATAATTTTATATTGATAAAACTGAATTCCTTTGTTCCACGTGATAGGAATTATATATTCTCTCTTCATAATCTAATCATAGTCTCCCCTATAACCGTTCTCTTTTATTCCCGTTCTCCCTTATCTAGCTTGTGCACTAGATGGCGTGAAGGTAAGGCCCTAGCAATTTTAACGATGAGTCGTGACTCCGTATCTTTTCTCCTTCGTGGTTTTGGGGAACATAATTCGCATACATATCAGCATACCATTGTTTTGAATATGCGCGAATATATTATTGCTAACATGTGTGTAGAACTCATTGGTGTGGACGTTCTACTGCAGCGAATATAAATGTACTGAAAATACTCCCGGTAAATTTCTCGTTTCAACCCATACTTGACGCGGCGATAAATCTACGATTTTTCCTTTGTTTTTAATGTGATCCGTTTAATTTTTACGAAGTAAAATTACCAGTTTGTGATAGAGGCCCTACCCCAGAAACAGGTGGATTATAAGCCACTGTAGGCCTTGGCTGGCTCTCACCCCTCAAACTAAGCTAGACCCCGAGCAATTGTCATTAAAAAAAAAAAAATCTAACCTTTTTTTGACCATCGGACTCAGGCCTTCACACACACACACACAAACACACACGAATGGGAGAATTTCTGTTACAGAGGCCATGGCGAAAGTGAGTTGCGAGCCTTCAATAATTCAGCTGGTAATGATTAGCTAGAGTAAGTCACAAGACTCATCCTGATCGCGAGCTTGCTAGATTAAAATATATACTCGTATATCTCAGTTAACTGATTTTCGACACAAGTGCTACAGAAGAAAGGGTATTGGTACAGATGGGATCTGATTATAGATAACCCCCAAACAACCGGATTGATTCTGAGCTGAAACGAGAAAATCATGAGTAAACATGCAGGTGGTGGGCGAAGATTGCTACAATATTGACGAAATGGGATGGGCCAAAGGCAAGCCTTAATGCACATTAGCTTGTATCATTCCCATGGAAACAAGAAGACACATATTCGTCTGATTGGCATGGTCATAATAAAAATTCTGCATAATGTTGTAAAACTCGACTTGATTCTGTGCTACTTCTACCACTATATTTTCCGTTGCTTCATAAAAAACTACTTCATATCAACATTCACAGGATATTCCAGTTGTGATACATAGGTTTGGTTACACGTTTTAAAGGTTTCATTTCAATATCTGTTTTATTTTTTCTCTCTTTTCTCAAGTTAATATTATGGTAGCCACACGTCCAAGGTGACATACTCGTTTAACAAATTTATTATAGACGTGTAACCAGCTGTCATTGACTCTGGTTATATTCCTTAGGGCTTACCTTCCATTAATTGCCAAGGTCATTGGTCAGTGTAGCGTTTACCTCTGAAATTATGCCAAAGGTGGACTGCTTACATAAGTCTATATTCTGTGAAAACTTTTCTCTCCATTAAGAGGTCCTGTGTGTGAGCGATAAATGCGTGGCTAGTTAGAAGCGGAGGATTTAATCGCAAAACGATTGTTCTAAGTGGTTTTTAAACACCCAAACTGGCTCCTTTGTTGGTTGTTGGTCCCTTATAAAAACCATAAAATAAAATAATACTGCGTCTGACGTGACAGAGCTGTATTGTAAATAAAATGTACATAATTGTTTAAGGTAGGATGAATAATGATGTTAGTGTATCAAGTAAAAATCCAGGCGTTAAAATTCACTATATAGTTAGCGTCTGAGGACGAGGCACTTTCCAGTGGGAAAGAAGGAAGAGGTCCAAGAACATTAATAGGGAAATTGATAGTAGTTTTTATATAAAACTATAGTAAGCTCGTGAAGCTATGTTTATGTTTTTAATTTCATTAATTAATAAATCGTGGATCTGAATCAGTAATTGATTAATATAGTAAGTGGCAACTCGGACGGCCCTAATCCGCCGCCATTTCTATTTTCTGTTTACATTCTGTTTGTGGTAAGCACGCAAGGAGCACGTAAACCTGGACGTTGTTCAGCCAAACGCCCCAAATTTCGCCATCGTCATCTGGGGACCGACTTCCTAGAGGTACTGTACAGTACGTCATTTTTGCATTTTTTGGCCAGTGAACAGAATCGGGAGTGGTTGAAAATGGTAGGATGAGTGCCAAAAATTACAGCACCGTCATGAAATAACTGAGGTTATTTTAAGAATCGCCAAACTTCAGGTATTTTAAGAATCGCCAAACTTCAGGTACTGAAGTTACCGCCGGTCTGTCCACACTTGATAGTTTCATTATTCTACTGTTCACTTTACCAATAGCTGGTCCGATTTCGTAAGTAACGTTTCGCGGTAAGTCCCACATATCCCTCCAGACACTGTTATCCATATGCAGGCGAAGTCCAGCATCATAACATCATTTCTCTCTCTCTCTCTCTCTCTCTCTCTCTCTCTCTGCCTGGTTTTAGTTGATCAACCCCAGTTTGTCTGGCCTAGCAGACCCATCAACCTTCGCCTTTGCAGGGCCGTTTCGTGCAGTGAACCTATGTTCCCTTACGGCTGACAGTGCGCTGTATAGACGTAGGGATTAATATGGTTTGGTTCGACCCAGTTAACAGGAGTACCATAGCAGGCACTACTTCAGCCCTTTATTTGGTTATATGGTTACCAACAAGCATTGTAAGTTGTTTCCTGGATTACAGGAAGCCATTGAGCTTGTCAGCCGGTGTAGATCCACCTGAAGTTGAAAGAAGGGTAATAAAAATTAAAGAAGTAGGAAGAAAGGAGGTCTGAGAGAGAAAGAGAAAAGGGAAGGAAGAAGTTGGCAGCGTTACATGTGAGCAGATGATGACCGCCACCACCTGCCACAATCGCAGTTGTAGTGATGGATGCAGCTAATATTGGTTATGACTTGTTAGTCCTGTATTTACATAATACTATTGCGTTAAGTCCCGTCCACACTAGGGCTCGTGTTGCTCGCTGTTGTGCGTCATATTGCTCAACTCAGTCGCGGAGGGTCTGTGTCGTGTGCTTCTGGCAAATCTGGCCGAGGGGCATTTCATGGTGACAGTACGTGCCAAGATGCCCACAGTAACTGTCCGGCTTCCCTCTGAAATTACGTCGAGACAGCCACTGCTTGCACCACATCTTTTTCCTATTCATTTTCTTTTCGGCACAACACAGTACCACAGTGCTGCTCAACATAAACAGTCTGCTGCGGTGTTGGTATCTATTATCCTCCTCTCGCAGCTCAACTGTAACTGGCGCGCACTGCCCATTGTACTAGTTTGACATCACCGGCCTCAGCAACTCAAGCTGGGCAAAAAGACATTCAGCAGAGTGCGCAACATGAGCCCTAGTGTGGACAGGGCAGTAGTCTTTTCAAATAATAGCACTGTGTTACGTTTAATTTGCTCACATAAGGTCGGGCACCCATTTGTCCATGCTCTGTGATGTGTTCACGTCCGTGTCCGTATCCATGTCAGTGAATCCGCGATGTATTCGTTTATACATCCGTGAAGACTATGTACGAGGTCTGTGTTTTGGCCAGTCACAGCGAGGCATCACATCGCGGCAGCTGCAACAAGTTGTTGTTGTGATTTTCCCACCTGACAAGTCAGAATGGGATCGGGCCTGTGGGCCCGCCAGTGAAGAAATGCAGGTTGGGATGGCATGTGGTCCTTTTCTTCCCGGTCAGTGGAGGGGACGGGAGAAGGAGCCCTTTCCTCAGCTACTGACGGCGAGTGGCGGGAAACGTCAGGAGGAGCTGGCTGAGCTGGCTTGGTGGGCGGTGCAGTGGTGGTAGTGGCGGCGGCAGCAGTCGCCCTGTTAAGGGGAGCATCGAGCTGCAGCCTTATCCACGGTGTTGTGTGGGGTTTGGGAGGCTGCAGCTTAGGGATGTGTCGCTCCTGACAAGGGGCAGTATATGTATCTCGGGCAAAGCACTGCGGAATAACAGTACACAGAAGCCCGTTCTTCTCAACGATCTGTGGGAGAAGAACGAGCATCACTGCCTTGTCACCGCCGCAAAATGCTCGCGCTGTCGCGATGCACATAGTGACAGTTGTGTCAATCTTCCCAGGGCACCAAGGATCCCTGGACCGGCAGTCCCGAGCCGAGGGGCGCCGCCGTACGTGAGCAGAGCCCTGCACTGCTGTGCCCCTCGGCCCGGTGACGTCAGTAGCTTCGGGACCCTTCAGTGTCTGTAAGAGACGGAACACAACCGACTCTCCCTCACGCAACGGGCATTTCCAGCCTCGTAAATTGGTAGCAATGATCCCCAGGCGGTGTACAAATACATTAGCGCCAGTGTCTTGGTGCCAGATGAACCCGTATCCCGCCCTCACGTTGTACCGCTTCACTGTGCCGGAGGTGGTCTGGGCCCATGGTGACTGGAGACCTGCTTCGGTAGCCCCCCCTCAATGGGTCGAAGGCTGGAGCAGGTGGAGAGGGAGTCGCTGGAAGATATTACCGCCATCGCTGCTGCACCGTCCTGCTCACGGCTGTGTCAAGCACGTGAAGAACATGACCATTTTGTTCTTATGGCCGGTATGATTCTTAACAGACACCATGAGAATGCCAAGAAAACATAGATGGAGGATTACTGACATTCATAAAAAGCATAGCGACCACTGTGCATACTATCACTTGGTAAAGGAACTAGCATTGGATGTGGAACAGTTTTTGCATTACATCTTGGCTGGTTAGTTTGCAGTTTTTAGGTAAGGTGGAAGCTATAGGAAATCACAGTAGGTATACTGGTAATTGTGATGTGTGGCTTTCAGTGTAGGTCACGTGGCACCCACAAGAGCTTCCGTGAAAAATCGCTCTGCGCGATTCCCCGCGGACACGAACCGGACACGGATACGGAATAGATCAATGGATGCTTCTTCGCCTTATCCCATATGATCGAGTTTTCACTGGCACAGATACGGACGCGGACCCGGATCACAGAGCATGGACAAGTGGATGCCTGGCTAATGCCACTGTTCCGGTGGCAGCAGCAACAGGTACAGTGAATCTCCCTCCCTGTGCTAGAGGTCTTGTACCTTGCGGCATTCAAATGTGGCAACAATGCACCTGACGTCAGGGATGTGGGTTGAAGACTGGCTTCGAGGGGATGGAGGAGCTGATCTGCATTCTGCACGAAACTGCTTTAGACCCCCCTCCCTCCCCCACACACACAGTTGCCATTTTTTTCGTTTAGTGAAATAACAATAGACTGAATACTGTAGGTAAACTTGACTACATTTAAAAAAATGTTATAATGGAATACCTCTGTATTTCAGCTTAAGTCAGACGATTTTACTTAGCTAATAAAATAATCATACATAGTTAATACAATTACCTGGTGTTTGCTGAAATGAAAGACGACCGTAAGAGGCAAACTGGTAGTATTAATCAACCTCTTCCCCTTCTCGCGAAGCATCTGTGAAGAGGCCCTTCCCAGTTTGGTACCCATCAAACCCCGGCCGCGCAGCCTCTTTCAAGAAGCAGACTACGGAAGGGTTGGTATGCTGCAGAAGTACTCTCATAGAGAAGTCGTGAGATTGGTACGCTGGAGGTACGTCAGTTTGCCGTCACTTGTTTCAAGTTTACTATTGTGTGATATACTGTATTGCAAAAATATGCTGAATCTGATAAACCACGTTTCCGAATCAGTCGAAAGGTAGGAAATAGGTTTAATACTTGATACTTCAATACGTACTTGAGGGGGTCCAGTGGTCGTTGGGATTATGGTAGCTAGAATTTAGCGGTTTTGTTTGGTGGTTCAGTTATTGGTTAGGTCAGGTCAGGTCAGTTTAGGTTAGGTTAATACTGCTACAGTTCAGCTTAAACCGCTAGAATTTAGCGGTTATGTTTTTTTTTTTTTTGGCTATGTTACAAATAGGTTATTTAGGTTAAGTTATGGCTACCGTAAAAAGGAAGTGATTAGGATTACGGCATCTAGAATTTAGCGGCAGTGCCAGGAATCCTAACCACGGCCTTAAATTATATCATTTGCTTGCCTTTCTGAAGACAGTAATGAAAAGTGTAATGGTGTAAGTCTGTTAGATAAATCGCTCTTGGAAATAAGCGGTTAAGTTGCATGGAT
>JAGKTI010035694.1:0-11209 GCA_018397915.1 Birgus latro | reverse complement strand
CACAGGGATCAGCAAAACTCGGCACTAGGCTACCAAGTTCTTGTCTGGTATTTCCAAGTAGCACTCCATCATCAGCATAAAATAAATATGAGATATTCCATTCATCACCATTCATTACCAACGCCATCCCTCTCTCCATTTCTCGTGTATTTACTTCTTTCATCACCCCATCCACATATATATTGAAAAACCATGGAGACCTTGTCGCACTCTCACACTGACCGTGAACCATTCACTCTGATGCCCATTTAGCCTTACACATGTCTCACTACCATCATAAAAACTCTTGACTGCACCTAGCAGCTTACCATCTACACCGTTCAAGCATAAAACCTTCCACAATCCTTCTTTGCCTACTTTGTCGTATCCTATTTCCAGATCCATAAATGCCGTAAACACCTTGTAGTCGTTCTCACAAGCCTTCTCCACTCTCTGTCCCACTGAAAATATTTGATCCACACATCCTCTGCCACTCCTAAAGCCACCCTGTTCATCACTCACTAGGACTTCCAATATCTCTCTTACTATCTCTATAACAGTTCTTCCGTATAACTTCCCTACAACATTCTTTATGCCACGATAATTCCTGTACTCATTTCGCTCACCTTTATTTTTGTACAGGGGTACAATCACAGCATTTTTCCACTCTGCTGGCACAGTTTCACTCATCCATGCCTTACATATCATCAACAAGCACTTCATTCCGCTCTCTCCACTACACTTAATTATCTCTGCATACACCTCATCAACTCCAGCTGCTATTCCATTTTTCAGCCGCTTCACCTGAGCGAGTGTCATGTTTCCTGGCACGGTATTCCTTTCCTGCACACCCCCAAAAGCAATCATGCTTACAGCCGCTCTGCTCTCTTCATTCCCATTCATCAGGCTTTCAAAATACTCTTTTCATCTGGTCCTTACTTACATCCTTCACACTTTCACATTTCTTTACGCTCTCACTTCTACATTTCCCCATCTCTTTCCAGAATAATCCTATTTTCACTGTAATTTGAATTAATTTTTCTTCCTAGATCATCATTTAAAGTTTTCTTTTTCCTCTTCACTAGTCTCTTTACGTGCTTCATGCTCTCGGTATATTCAGTTCTTACTTCAAATTGGACTCCTGTCCTGTAACCACTCTAGGCACTTCTTCCTCTTTTCCTCCACTGCTCTCTTACCCTCTTCATCCCACCATGCCGTACCTTTCTTCTTTGTTGTTACTCTTGCCACACCACACACCGCTTAGCGTTCCTAACAAAGCAATCCCTATATGCATTCCACAAGCTGTCCAGATCCATTTCATTCCAATTCACTGATTCCACATCCTCTCCTACTTTGGTCCTGAATTCATCTGCCATTTCTTTGATCCTCAGCTTCTCGACTTTTAGTCATTCTCCCTAACTGCTCCTCTCTCTCCAGATCCACCTCACTCCTCTCAGCTTGATCATGCATACCACAATCATATGATCTGACAGACCTCCATATCGTCCTCTCACGGCCTTCGTATCAGCAACCGTTCACAGCATCGACCTGTCTATGAGCACGTAATCAATCAGGCTCCTTTCAACACGACTCCGTTCCTGGTATACTGTACCATATACATTTCTGTGCATCACTGTGTTTGAAATACGAGTTACAATTGCACAACCTTCCTTGACATACATCCTTCAGTCGCTCCCCATTATCATTTTCTTCTGGGTCTCCATTACAGCCAATTATGTCATCCTCACGACCAGTGCCTACTCTTTCTTTCATATCGCCCATTACAATCACGTTAGAGGTCCTGGACATTTTCCCCACTGCTTCATCTGACTCATCCCCAAACCAGTCTCTCACTCCGACTCTTGGCATAGGCGTCACAACCTGCTATCAAGGCCCAGTAGTTCTCCTTGATACCACACACCTCCACATGTCACCACTTCGGTGCTAACACCTATCGTCCAAATTGAATACTTGCTAGAGCTGTCTCATACAGGACTGGTGTATTGGTATTAGCAGAGGTATTCTTACAGCATGTCGGCGGGTCTTCTGGCAGATCAGTAAAGTCTGATTTTATGAAATTCAAATCCTTAAACTATTCCCTACCCCACTGGGGATTTGAACCTGGGTCCAGTAGGACTGCATGCTACCTCTCTACCGATTGAGCCACCACCTCTCCAATCCATCTATTCTCGTCAACAAAATGATCATGTTCATGACTCTGACTGGTTTAAGTTTGCGAGATATTACTATTCAGGTCAATCAGTTCTGGGATGGGAGAGTGCAGAGGGGTGGATGGGATGAGCTGAGAGAGGGTAAGTGGGTGGGTGTTGGGAAACCCTAGGAAGCCTGGCACTAAGTTAGCCTGTAAGGTGTAATCCGAAATTAAGAGAAGAAACTATGCGTGTGGTGGGCAGAGGGAGATGTGCTAGATGCTATGAAACAGTAGTTGATGGTGAGACATGGAGGCAAATTGCACACTACGAGGAAGACAGCTGTATGGAAGGTAGTGTAGGCGGTGGGAAGGTTTGTGTAATAGGTCTGTCTTAGTAGTTGTGTTTTATGTGGCAGAAAAACCCTGGGGCGAAGGAAAGGAGTGGGTGGGGCTGGCTGGGATGGTGATATGTGGTAGGGCGAGGCTGATGTTGAGTAGCGTACCATACCAAGGCAGTCTTTGTAAGCTGGCGGCTGTCATTGTCATAATGATATAATCTTATACTGTCTAACCTAGAGGGGCAACTGTCACACTGGAAACTGCTTTTAAAAGTCGGAGAAGAATGGACAGAAAAATAGGGGACAGGAGAGAGGACAGAGCAGAGGATAAGATTAAAAAAAGGAAGTGAACAGCATAGTATAAGACGATGGGGGATAGTATAACAGAGGATAGTCTCACCGAGGATATAACTGTAGGATAGTATAGAAAAACGATAAAGGACAATACTGTAGAGGACAAGGGAGAAAAGAACAGGACAGTAAAGGGTAGGAAAGTAGAGGGCAAGATAGTAAAGAGTAAGTCAGATGACAGGACAGTAAAAGAGAGGATAGTAGAGGAGAGGATAAGATAAAAGAGGATAAGTCAGCAAAGGAAAGTACACGACAGGGTAGTAGAAGGTTGAATAGTAGAGAAGGGGGTAGTAGGGGATATGAAAGTTAAGGATAGGAATGAAGAGAATATGACAGTAGAGGACTGAAAAGGAGAGGATAGGGTAGCAGAGGATTGGACAGTAAAGGACAGAGCATAATATGATAGACTAGTATACGATAGGATTAGTAGTGCATGGGATAAGTGAGAAGAGGATTGGCTAGTAAGAGTTTAGGAGATTAGAGGATAGGACAGCAAGGGAAGAGATTGGACAGTAAAGGAGGAGAGGAGAGAAGAGGGGAGGAAAGACGAACAGAGAAGGGGGATTAGGATTATGATGGGAGGACGGTGAGGAGAGAGGAAAAGAAATGAAAAGGTGACACAGGAGAGGAAATGAAAGGAAATGCGAAGAGAGGAGCGGAAAGGAGAGGTGAGACTCTAGAGGTTGAGAGAGGGCGGCTGTGCGGAGAGATAGCAGGATTTACGGACCATAGGGTATTACACGTAACCAAGAATGATGAGTTGACTAGGAGGCAATGGGAGAGTAGGAGGGAGACAAGGCAGGCCAAGGGGAGGTTAACGAAGTATTACCTGGTGAGGCTAAAAAGTAGACAAAGAACAAGATATATGAACTAACTCTGAGACAACAATGGATGAGTATGTAAAAATAAGCGAAGATTAGCAGAAGAAGAAGCAAACCAAGAACGAGGAGGGAGAGGTCGAATTGAGACGAAAATTCATGGAGATGGTGCTGAAGTGGTAACTCCTTACTAGATATACTATCGAAAATTAAAGAAGTAGTGTTTGAAATGGAAGAAGCTAGATAACAGATGGCTTGTAAGGAGGGCAGAAGGATGGGTTAGCGAGAGTATAGTGCCTGGAAGAATTTGCACTCCATGACTTAGGTTAAGGAACAAGGTAGAAAAGTACACGAAGGAAATATATGGAAATATGTTACCTTGACAAAGATGGAAAAGCAGGTCAAGAGCCAGGCAGAAGGACAAGGTGAGAAGGCACACGGACCCATCAGAGGAAGAGGAAGACCAATAAAAAAATGGAGTACATGAGGGAGGTGGCGTGTTGTGGTAAAAGAAGCAACGATGATATGACACGTTGAACGATAATTGTGAAAACTGAGGAAATAAAAATCTGAAGCAAAGACTGCTGGAACATTATTGTTGGAGAGAGAGAGAGAGAGAGAGAGAGAGAGAGAGAGAGAGAGAGAGAGTCGAACACCCCTGCGTGAAAAGTGTGTCGAGTTCAACACACCACTTCCTTCTCCACCTCCAGTAGAAAAGTTTTTGAAGCATCAACTCCCAAAAGAAGTAACCTATTGGAACGGTTTTTAGAAGATGGTGGAGCTAAGAGAAAATAAAGAAAATGTTTTAAGTTAAGCCGCACGATTCCATTTGAAAATGCAACAATCATTTAAGTTAAAAGTTCTGCTACTCTTGTTACATTAGAATTCGTTGGGGTTTACCTTGCTGTTCTATCTAATAAAACTACTGAACAATACATCTATATTTATCTGTTTATTTACAGCCAGACGCCTTAATCCCAAAAAGGTGGCTACAGACGCTCCTCCATGTCATTCTGTCGCCCACCATCAGGCTTCACCCTCTTCCATTCACATCCCCATCACTCAGTACCTTATCCACCTCATCCATCCATCTCACCCTTTGTGTCCTTATTTCCATTCTCATCCCCTTCCACCTCATTCACATTCACTTTCCCTGTCAATCATCACTTTTTCATTCTTTCTATATGGTCAAATTATCTCAAGGCAATTTTAATGATTTCCAGTACTGTAAATCCACAACAATTCAACAGCGCTTCTTCCTTTTCCTAATTTGATTGTTTCTCCACGTTTACCCTCTTTGTTCCTTTCAGATAACTCACTTCCACAGTTCTCACTCTTTGTGTCCTTACAACAGGCTTATGCTTCACTTCCATGCGATGGAATGGGGAGTAGAATACTGTCAGGCAGTGACATTTTTATTTCTATGTTCACTTCCATATTTTTTTTTTTATCGCCGTTCTTAGTAAACCCTGCAACCACTATTCCTTGCTGTACCTTTTAGTGTACTTCATCTTTCAAACTTCCACTCTTGCTTATCATAAGAATTAAATATTTGAATGTATTGTACTCACTTTCTCCATTTCCAAATCATTCAGACTCGTTATTTACTCAGTAACTTGGTTCCTTTCAAAGAGGCTTTACTTTTTTGCTGCATTCACTTTCAAATCATGCTTCATAAACTCCCCCCCCAAACTATCTCACCAAGCTGTGTAACTCCCACTTGTCTCCAGATAACAATAAAGTACTTTATCATCAGAAAACAGGCATTTTCCACGGACTGCCTTCTCTCGCCATGGACACCACCATGTCTTACATTTCTCGGCAATGCATATATATTTTGAAGACCCATGTACCACGGAGACATAACATATTTGTTTCATTTTACTATTCAAATTAAAGAATTCATTTGTTTACCCTCCATCCACACTCACGTCCTTGTGCCCTTGACAGCATTTACCAATTTCCCATATACTCCATATATTTCTAGCACCTTTCTCTTTCCTTGTCCAGCTTCTGTTATAGTTTTTCTTTTCTCTCTAAATTCTTTTCTCCTACACTTATTAGAACAAATATCTGGTCTACACACACTTACCAGTTCCTGAAATCCCCGTGTTGCTAACTTGCTGATTCTTCGGTTTTCTCCCCAACTTTGTCGACGATATTGTACTAGGTATTTTTCTTGCTTGAGAAAACAAATACCCATATGATTGGAACACACTTCTTCCCCCTTTCCTTGATATGGGGGGACTGTTACACGTGATGTACAAAGTGCTGTGGAATGACGGGACAGGAAAGTTCGTACCGCAAGCCCGTCAGTGAGACAGATATTAGGATTTGTGCTAGAGGTAATAAAAGCGAATTAGATCGTTTGGCCTCTGTGCATAGAGACAATACGTTTTATTATCCGGCACCAACTTCATTAAATAAAAATAAAACAGAATGGTATAGAGTCGGCAACTCACATGCAAACGGGCAATAAGTCTGTGCAACCATGCCAGACGTATGAGAGTAATTCAGCCGATACAAGCCAATTTAGTAAATTTCATTGCAATAATGATATGTATTACTTTCTACATATAATAAATGTTGAGAGGAAGGAAAGTGTTCAGTCTCATTGCTTTAATATTTTTTATACCAACCCTCTGCTTCCAAAACAGCTTCTAGACATCTGAAGCATCCATGTGAAGCATTTAACCACCCATCATCTAAAGCAAACAAATGAACTCATGTACCCCTGTTGGACCATCATAAAAAAAAGTCGATGACTATAGATTTAATACCCTTACAAATAAATTATTTGTTGTATTCTATATACAGTATAATAAGTGTTGACTAGTAGAAGAATAATAAACGTGCCGAGTTTCATTACTATGCCCCAGCGGGGCGCTCAGGGTAACACAAACACGTCCTATATATTTCCCCGCCATATGGCGCATTGTTGCTCCTTATTCCACCTCTTGTAATGGGATTGTGATATGGCAACACTAGATAGGAGAGGGGCGAACAGCAACGACTCGCCCACGTAGCCCAGCTAACGTTCATTTCGCATCGAACGTTCTTGGGGGTAACGATAAATTTTCTTATGACTGTACAATCCTCTGGAACTCTAATTTCTTACTAGACCAATCTGTGTATTTTCCAATCCCATTTTTTTCACTAACTCTACCCTGTATTTTAATATTCAATTACTCACCCCATCAAATCCTTGTGCTGTCCCTATTTTAACTCTCTTCCTCACACACATCCATCCTAATGATCTCTTCCTTCCTTCACACCTCTGCTTCTCAGAGCCATTCCCCAGCCTTACGTTACTTTCATTCTCTATAGTCAACAGGTCCTTAAAATGTTCTTTCCATCTTATTACTTCTCTCTCTACTTAACAAGATTTAACAATTTTCATCTTCGGAGTGTAACGAATGGTAACAACCGTTTGGGCGTGGCGTTTTGAGCACCAGGCTGATTTGGTGCCAGACTTTTGTGCGTCAGACATTTTGGCGCTAGTAATATTTCAATTGATTATCATGATTCAACCGTAAACTATAAAAAAGTTGTAACGCTGTAACGTAATTTTGTTTAAAAATAAAAACGTTTAGACTCTTAATAAAAAAAATGTAGTTAATAAAAAAAAATGTACAGTAGCTAAAGTTCTTTATTTGGCAATTATAAGCAAGGCTTGTCAGAGAAAATACGAGGGAGATGTCATACTGCAACAGCATAAAAATGATTTGAAGGAGATCGTTTGCATCGGTTTCGATGGAAAAATCGATCAGACGCTCAAGAAAACTCCAGATGGTCAGAGAATCGGGAAGGCATATCACTACTCAGTAGTTGCTTTTCCTGACGCCGTTTACATCGACCACGTTTCTCCTGAAAGTGGAAGAGCAGCAGACATTGCCAAGGAAGTTATGTCTGTCATTCAAGAAACAGATTCAACAGTTTCGTTGCAAGCTATCGTCTGTGATGGGACAAATGTCAATACTGGAAAGTGAAATGGAGTGATCCGTGAACTCGAAACACAGCTTGACAGACCACTACAGTGGCTTGTTTGTTTGTTGCATCTTGTTGACATCATTTTCGAACGTATTTCGAGGCAGCTGATCGACAACAGGTCCACGAGGCTGCAAAGGAGAAGTAGGTCAGTCGCTTGAATTTGACCCAAAAGATCTTCCAGTTGTTTTTTATGAACGTGTTGCTGGAAAAACTTGCATTTTACCAGGAGTTGTTAGTGATCACAGCAAAGATCACGACTACCTGTACCATGCATGATTGGCAGTGCAATTGACAAGTACTTAAGAAGAGAGGATAACTGCAGGAGGCCGGTTGGCCCGTGCTAAGCAGCTCCTAGAAGAGTAACTGAACTACTAGGATGAGATAAGGACAGCAAAGAAGAAGGCTTTCCCCCGCCCTGCAAACCCTCCAGCCGAAGCCGGCAGGAAAAAGTCAGAATGAACACCACGCAGCATAGGAAAACTGGCGTAGACATTTTACAGGAAAGTGTGAAAGGAGAACAGAGACTATCATAGTGTAACCTGAAAAGGAAAAAGTATGAATTAGTATTTGTTATAAGATTTTTTTTCTTTTTCTATACGCACCCCTTATTATGCTTATCTAGCCTATGTTTGAAAGTTACAACGCAAGGGGCAGCAACTACTTTACTAGAAAGCTTATTCCATTCGTCTACTACTCTATTATGAAACCAATTTCTACCTATTTCCTTACTGAAACAGAATTTTTCTAGTCTGAAATCATTACTTATAGTTCTATCCTGTATGCTCACTTTAAGTACCTTGCTAATATCTCCCTTTATTATACCCTTCATCCACTTAAACACCTCAATTCATTAAGTCTCCCCTTACTCTACGTCTCTCTAGTGAGTGCAGATTTAGTCTTTTCAGTCTGTCTTCGTATGACAGGTTTCGAACATCATGTATCATTTTTGTCATTCTTCTCTGTAATTTTCTAATGAGTTAATATCCATTCTATAGTAAGGACACCAAAATTGTACTGCGTAGTCTAAATGTGGCCTTACTAATGCTAGATAAAGTTGCAGTATTACTTTTGTTGACCTATTGCTCACACTTCTCGAAATAAATCCTAGCACCCTATATGCTTTATTTCTCGCATTAATACACTGTTGCATTGGTTTGAGGTCGTTACTAACCATGACTCCTAGATCTCTCTCGCATTCCGATGTACTAATTTCTTTGTTATCTAAGCTGAATTTGGTATCTCCAATGGTCTTGCCTACGTTAAGTACTTAACATTTTTCAACGTTAAATTCCATTTGCCAAGTTTTAGACAATCTGAATAATATATCGAGGTCATTTTGTAAGTTCTTGCAATCGTCAGTCGAGTTAATGATACGCCCTATTTTTGTATCATCGGCAAATTTGCTGATACTGCTAGTTATTCCTAAGGTTAGATTATTTATATATATAATAAATAATAAGGGACCGAGTACTGAACCCTGTAGTACACCGCTAGTTACTAATCCCCAATCCGACTTAGTTCCATTTATCAATACTCTCTGCTTTCATCCTTTCAGCCAGGATTCTATCCATTTTAAGATATCGTCGTCTATACCGTGTGCTCGAACCTTTCTGACTAACCTTTCGTGTGGGACCCTATCAAAAGCTTTACTGAAGTCCAGATAAATAATATCGTAAGCTTTATCTCTGTCTACTGCCTCATAGACCTCCGAGAAGAATGACAAGTTTGTGAGGCAGGATCGTCCTTGCCTGAATCCGTGCTGACCTTCATTTATAAGATTTAATCTTTCTAAGTGTTCTCTAATCTTATTGGCCAAAATTGACTCTAACATTTTTCCTACTATTGACGTTAGACTTATCGAACGATAATTCAATGAAGCTGCTTTATCACCTTCCTTTAAAATGGACACTACGTTTGCGGTCTTCCACGCCTCGGGAACTTCTGAAATTAAAGAGTCATTAAATACCGTTAAAAGTGGCTGACATAATTCTTCTTTGGTTTCTTTTATAACTTTTGCATGTATATCTTCCGGACCTGGCGATTTTTGAGTTTTTAACTCATTAATTTCTTTCAATACGTCCTCCTTGCTAATGTTTATTTCGCTAAGAATATTTTCCGTATTATCATCGTAAATATTTACTGCTTGAGGGACCAGGTCTAGATTTTCCTTGGTGAATACTGATATGAAATAATTATTTAGGATGGAGCACGTTTCTTTATCTTCACTGGTAATGTCACCTGATTCTGTTCTGAGTGGTCCTATCCTATCTTTATTTTTTGTCTGGTACATTTGATAAAAACCCTTGGAGTTTTCTTTCGATTCACTAGCAACCTTAATTTCATAATTTCTCTTTGCCTTCCGTATCTCCCTCTTTACTTCTCTATTTAAAATCGCGTAACGGTTACGTAAGTGTCCCTCTCCGCATTTTATTTTTCTATATTTTCCTTTCCTTTGGCTTATGAGAGATTTTAATCTATTGTTTAACCATCTCGGCTCTGAATTATTCGTTCTAAACGGTTTTGAAGGAATATATCTATCTTGGCCTCTGTGTATTATATTTACTAACTCGTTATATTTCTCACTGGTCAAACGAGAGATAATCTCTTCACCTGACACCTGACCTTCCCCAGGGATATGGTGCACATTCCCACTTGTTTCTTGTCCTGTGACCTGGGGTTCCCCACTGACCTGGCACTCCCTAAAATAGCTGTTCTCCCTATGGAATATCGTTCTAAAATAAGCTCTTAATCCATCAAAATCTCCTAGATGAAAATTAGGAACAGACGTCCCAATTAAATTTGAACTTAATTTCTTCATGATCACTATTACCAAGTCGTACACCAACCTCTATATCACTAACGACATTTTCTTTATTAGCTAAAACCAAATATAGTATATTATTAACTCTGGTGGGCTCCCTGATGTACTGTTGAAGGAAATTATCCTGTACTACCTCTAGAAATTCCTCTGACTCTGCATCCCCTGTCTGATTTCGCCAATCTATCCTTGGCAGATTAAGATTCCCTACAATTATTACTAAGCTGGACTGTGACGCTTTCCTGATTTCCTCCCAAAGATGTTTACTCTCTGCTCTACTTAATTTTGGAGATCTGTAAATGGCTCCCTGTTGTTAATGATTTCAACCCAGACACTTTCGGTGTCCCTGTTTACTTTAATGTCTGCTTTATTGTAACAGTTTAATGAATCCTTTACATAAATAGCTACCCCGGCCACCTTTCTTCCCAGACTGTTTGACACAAAAATATTATAGCCTTTTATTTGATATTCTGCTAAAACTTTTCGAGTGTCTGTATTCATCCAAGTTTCACTAATAATTGCAATGTCTATTTTCTCTGTACAAATTAAAGCTCCAGTTTATCCATTTTATTACGTAAACTCCTGCTGTTTTTGTAGTGACACTTTCAGATTATTACCTCTACCTTGGGACTGACTTTTTTTTTTTTTTTTTGTTAATAACAGAGAAACTCCTTACTTTACTAATACAACAATTTTTTGTACTATCACTCCTCGCTATTTTATCATCGCTTGTTCCGTCTTCTATCATCGTCTGCTCATTTTG